>MJUU01022985.1:38366-64866 GCA_002080025.1 Modiolus philippinarum
GATAATGGAAATTCTCTTCTGTTAACTTTAATATTGCAAATTTCGGCACCGGATTTCGCATGGTTGTGTAAAAATATTATACACTTCTAGAACCTGTTTTAATTTGAAGATTTCCAATACATGTTGAAAGAAAAAACACCTTTTTAAAATGCTCCATGCTTTTAAATGGATGATATTTTCCGCGCACAATTATCGACTAGACTGGACCATTCTGAAATAGGTATATAGGCAGGTCTATCTTTAAGTCAGATGATAAACAAGTTTCACTTTGGCTTTTACCATGTGCTTTGAAAAACATACCCGTAAATGATATAATTCAACAAAATACTTAAACATGTAACTGAAATATGCATGCATTTAACCCAAAAGAAATATTTAAAATAAATTGTTAATGTAACTGCTAATTTCTAATTTCAGTAACCTCTTTATTTTGTTATTCTATTCGGTGTTTACAAACAAAAAGTCCGTGGATAACAATTGCTAACCCCGAGTGAGTTCACCTTGCTATTATGAGGTAGGTCAACTCGGGTCACCAAATGCATCAAGTTACTTGGTCGCCCTTAAAATAGAACAACCCAACACTTAGAAATTTCCACCTGTTTGAAAAAAAATGTGAAAATGCACATGACTACATACTTTTGTGCATGTCATGAACGGCGAATTCAACATTTTTTCAGTTATGTATGGTCATTCTTGATATACATACCAAATATGATAAAGATCAGTGTAAAAATAAAGCTGAAATCGTGATATTTCCATTATCTATAGGAAGTGAAACCGACTTTAATAATTTAAGCTGGTGAAATATATTATAGTGTTTTTAATTGAAACTGACAATTTGTGTTATTTTTGAAGTTGTGCTTTTTGCAGTTTTAAATTTAAATATTTTGCACATGAGCGAATTTGTATTTTTGTATTTTTCAGATTAGAGTAACTATGTAGCTCTCTAGCAGCAGCATTTTGATAGTAACTATGTTACTCAGACTGGTACCACAGACAAGTAACTAACAACATTTATTTTTGGTGTTGAGTGTTTTGTGTACCGTAATGTTTTTGTGAAGTGTAACTGTCTTGTTTGGAATGTAGTGTTCAAACATATTTTTTATTTTTACTTTATCATCTGTTTGACAAATGATTCATTGTAGTGTTATGGTCATATCACCAGCTAAGAATATGTGCAATATTTTGTGAATTAGTTTTTATGTGTATTGTATTAGTATTGTGCTGTAATATGTGTTTTTTGTCTGAGATTGTCAGTGTTATTTATGTACTTGCAGGGTTGATGTTGATGTTTTAATGTAACACGTGAATGTTGAACATAGTTAATTCGTTGCTAGCCTACTCTACAGGAATTCGCCCTTCTACTCATTGACAGGCATGGAGTCTGTAATCTAGTTTTTATGATAAACGTGATGATTTTGACTTACAAATTGTGAACTTTCCCTTTCTCAGCAGCAATATACCTACCCAGTATATGGAGTGTATATTTCACAATTAATTCGCTACTGTATAGCTTGTAGTTAATACAGTGACTTTGTGGACTGGGCAAAAGCACTGTCACAAAAACAGCTGAGTCAGAAATTTGTAACGCCGTTGTTACCTTTGTCCCTTCAGAAATTCTACGGCGGTCACTACGACATCATAAATAGATATGAAATGTCAATGTCACAAATGAAAACGGACATTTTTAGCTACATTCACGTCTTTACGGATTTTACATTACCGATTCTGACTTTACCCTGGATTGACCCACAGTGTGACGGTTGCTGTATACAGAACAGGACATGCTTACCTTTCCGGACCACCTTAAGTCACTCTGCTTTTTTAGAGTTCACACTGGTAGTGCTTTAGTGTTTAGTGTTGTATTTGTAGTGGTTGTGTGTTTTGTGGGTGTGGTGTCTTTGGTCTTGCGTCTTCTGGTGTCCTTGCCTTTGCCTGGTCTCTGGACTTTGATTTATGTAATCCTGTGCAATTTCCTTTGGAATATTACTGCCGTTGTTTCGACAGTCGAACTATCATAAATAATTCAGAATCTTACATTTCGGTTTTCAAAATTGTCGATGTACTGATGAACAAATTGCATTTTCTAAATCAAATACTATGTAAAATTCTTTACTCACTTTGGTAGCTTTCTAAGCAGTGTGGGTACATATTTGAGTTGATGTGATCTGAAATATGAAAATAAACGTTTAAATCAGTAACAAAATTTTTGAAAATGGGTTTTCTTAAGATTTCTTTACATATTGATTTAATATTTGTTGAATGGTTGGTTATGACATGCTGAGTTATAGATTCTCTATCATTTTTTCAATCATATTTTGTTTTGACAATTTCAAAAGTAAATAACTTGGCAACTAACGACGCAGCACTATTTGGCAACTAATGACGCATCACTACTTGGCAAATAATGAGGCAACCCTTTATTGCAAATACTGTATGGTTTTAATTGATTTAAAATTTGCTACAAAACCAAATTCTAAATCATTTGGTGTGTTATCTTGTCTTTTCAAAATTTTGAAACCGCTCCCTGTCTTTGTTTTCTGTATTCTCATTTTTGAAATATCGCTGGGCTTTTATTTTTTTAATAACTACATCGTTTGTTCCTTTGGTATTCTATTGGCGTTGTCTGTAAATTGGTTTTAAGCAATTCCACTCGGTTTGTTGTGACAATGAGGACACTATTAAATTAAAAATGCTGCAAAATGAACACCATCAATACAACACAATATTAACGGTATTCCAAAGGATGCTAATATTATGTGTTTCCCTAGTCTTTCTATCACAAATCTTTCCGTTCTCTGAAGGTTGATAAAAGTAATGAAATTGCTACATATTAAATTTACTTTGAAGTGATAATTACATTTGGCAACATTCCATTTAAAACAATTGATAGAAAATTACGAAAAAATATGATATGAGTAACGCATAAACTAACAGTATTGGAAGGTCAAATGTTAAACCTCTATCTTCTAAAATTTTAAGGCCTTGAAAAACGTCTTCCCGCAAGATCCATTGTTCATCCTCAAAATCTGTCAGATGTCGACAACCTTTGAATAATGTATTCTTCTGAAGGTCACCAATAATATTTGGAAGCTAAAAAATCAAAATACATCTTCAACTATACATGCGTTACTGTTGCAGTAAAATGTTAGTGATTTGTTTATAAACCCACAAAGGAACTGAAAATGGCCGTCTCTGAAATGGGGGTAGTAACAAAATTACTGAGTGATCAAGATCCGAAGTCCATGAGACAAAAGGACATATCAGGTTGAAACCACCGGCAAAATTGTCGACCGCAATTGTCCTGACTTGGTACGAAATGGTGGGTTAAACCGGTTTTATGGCTATCCAAATCTCCCCTACCATTGCAGTAGTGTCCGGTAGCAAGTCAACAGCCAGCAATTGCCATTGAAAGGTCATAGATAGTTCAAAGAAATGATCATCCCAGAGTCTTGAGAATCTTGAATCAGACTTTGGACCGAAACTTCAAATATTTCCACAAGGGACTGATATTTATCAGACGTTTTTAAATGATCGTGTTGGACGTAATTTTTGAAGCGTTGATTAATAAGGCGGTCATAAATATAAATATGTATAATGAGAAAGGCTGTATAATTTGTGCTAGCTCTCGCGTAACGAATCAGCTGTGAAACATACACTCCGTAAGCAGGAGAAGCTGGATAATAATTTTGAAATTAAAATCGCAAAAGATGTGTTTTTGATGGAGAGAACATGATCAATATATTTATAAGTGAGATTGAAGGATCAAGCATCTTTTATTTTATGATTTTTTACGAGTCTCTGAAGAAATATAAAAATAAGTGCTCATTGGTATGTCAACTTGCTGTTAATGTATAGCACCTCCAAATGTGACAAATCTATCATCAATTAGAAAATCAAGCATACTACACAACTGTTTTTCATCACAGCATAACCATACTGCACAACTGTTTTTCATTATAGCATAAGCATACTGCACATCTGTTTTTTCATCATAGCATAAGCATACTGCATACCTGTTTTTCATCAAAGCATACTGTATTTTACGGTAATGTTTTATATAACAGTAAAAAGTACTTAAACTCGCCTAACAAACTTATAAAAGCTTTTAATCGTCTAATTCATAAGGGTTATAATTACGGTATTGTCGTCAAGTCCTTTTGTATTAACATTGATTTTTTGATAGGGTCTTTGCATTTTAACTAAACACATCCTAAATTTCTAAAATCTGTATAGCATGGACACGGGTTTTGTATTCCGGTATATGCATGAAATCATATGCTAAACTCCTCACAGGAAGGGATTTTGGTGGAAGCTGTATACTGAGGGTACATAACTTGGTAATGGGCCTGGAGCTAGCATGTCAGTTAACTGCTAGTAGTCTCTTGTGATTTCATG
Source organism: Modiolus philippinarum (assembly GCA_002080025.1). Taxonomy (NCBI): domain Eukaryota; kingdom Metazoa; phylum Mollusca; class Bivalvia; order Mytilida; family Modiolidae; genus Modiolus; species Modiolus philippinarum. Next base: position 42,765 of record MJUU01022985.1, read on the forward strand.
TTTATGTCCGTTTATTTAGTTCTTTCAGTTTCATTTTTCACAATTGACTCAGTCCTGTTGCCTAACAAACTTATAAAAGCTTTTAATCGTCTAATTCATAAGGGTTATAATTACGGTATTGTCGTCAAGTCATTACGTATGGCCTTCTTTTGTATTAACATTGATTTTTTGATAGGGTCTTCGCATTTTAACTAAACACATCCTAAATTTCTAAAATCTGTATTGCATAGACACGGGTTTTGTATTCCGGTATATGCATGAAATCATTATGCTAAACTCTTCGCAGGAAGGGATTTTGGTGGAAGCTATATACTGAGGGTACATAACTTGGTAATGGGTCTGAAGCTGGCATGTCAGTTAACTGCTAGTAGTCTCTTGTGATTTCATGTTTATGTCCGTATATTTAGTTCTTTCAGTTTCATTTTTCACAATTGACTCAGTCCTGTTGCCAACTGAATTTAACCGTTGTTACGATTGTTTTTTTTTTTATTTCTCACATTGGCTATAGGGGGAAGGTTTGTTAGTTTAACCCCGCCGCAGAAGGTTTGCGCCCGTCCTAAGTCAGGAAATTTATAAAGCCTTTGTGTGTCTTGTCTGTTTTCTAGTTAGTTTACTTTATGTGTATAGGAGTCTAGGATGATGTTTATTTCACTGAACTTGATTACTCTTTATTTAGGGGCCGACTCCGACCTGCCGTTGGGCGTGGGGTTTCCTCACCGTTCATTGAAGATCTTATGGTGCCTTTGAGATGTTGTAACTCCCCTTTGGGTCGTTGTCTCTTTGACATATTCCCCGTTTCCCTTCTTTTTTTCTATTTTTCTTTAAATTGGTTTTTGAAAAAAATGTGAATTTATAAACTAATACAATTTTCTTGAATCGGCAAAGGCTTTTAGAATGATACTTTTGATTTGTGATTTTAGTTTATCATGAGGAAGTGTGGTATACAGTGTGGAAAAAAAACCAAATGTCTTGAGAGAATGCAAATGAGAAAATGAACGAGATTTAAGATTTTCCAATAACTCCTTTTAATTTTTTAAGTATCCACATGTGATATAACTCACTACAGGCTTGCATAGTTCACAGTATGCTTGACGCCTATCTTTGACTGCAGACAAAATCTTAGTTCAATTGACAATTAAGTAGTTGAGCAAAAGAGCCTGCAAACTTAATAATGATCAAATTAGTCTACTGAAATTCATGATGATTCTTTACCAAATCATTCGGGAAGTTTTGAATATGATTATTATTCCGAAGTGCGACAGTGTTTTACCAGCAGACTAGGCTGCTCCTTGAGCTAGCCACCAGTTTAGCGGCGAGCACTCCTTGACCCATCTTTCTAAATTACGTTTTGTCTTGTTCTTTCGTTTTCAAGATTGTGGTATTGGAGTTAGTGATCTACCTGTATTGAATTTTATTTGTAATGTTTGTTAAACTATATTGAAACGGTACGGATAAAGGGGAGGTATGTGTATCCAGAAACCGGTTTAACTCTACCGCTAGCTGTTGCTATTGCCGGTACCAAGTCCGGCTATCCCAAGTTCCTACCGTTGTCAATTGTCTTTTGTCATTTTATTCCTAGTAGTCTTTTGTGATTTCATGTTTATGTCCGTATATTTAGTTCTTTCAGTTTCATTTTTCACAGTTGACACATTCACAGTTTCCCTTCTTTTTTCTTTGCTTTTTATTTTTTATTTTAGAATCCCCCCTCCCTCTTTGCTTCGGTATTCGTTTGCCAATGTACTTACATCAGGACTAGTCAAATCTAGACCACCAACGATGCCTTTGATAAAGCTGTGTTTCGCAGCTACTTCCATTGCCCATCCTTAAAAAGACAAACAGATATATAACATTAAAAAATGATTGTATCGAGCAATACCATCTTATGCAGTATGTCTTCAAAGGATCTTGTACAAAGATTTTTTTTCAGATTCACCACAAACTTGACCACCAGCCTAGAACATTGGCTCCTATCGGAAATATATGTTTTTATAACCTTCCCTGATACAAATAAAATGCTTTGCAGGAATGACTAAAGGGAGGTCTTAAACAAAGATTTCTTTCGTTTAGATGAATTTAATTTAATTTTCGGCACTATTGGAAAAATACACTGAGATTATAAATGTCCTATAATATACAAAATTGTAACGCTTCGAGCCCGGGGCTCCGAGTTATCTTATTGACTTTATACCTCCAAAAGTCAAAAGTACTACTATATATCCTTTGTTTGAACCAGTCAGATCCAACATTCCATCTCAAGTTTAAAAAACGAATTGTGAATCAAAGCAAAATGAAATAATTTAAATTCCCAGCAACTATGGTGTCGGCCCCGCAAACTAATTATAATTAAAATTAAGCATCATTTCTTGATTATAATTTATATAAGGTAAACATTATATCTAATCTGTCGTGTCTCTGTGGTGGAGACTTTTTTCTTCGATTTTCAAAAAGAGGTATTGCCAATAATCCGGGAATTTGTTTCATTCAGCATACCAAGTTTGTAAATGTATTAAATCTTCTCAAAAATATCTTTAACATGTCAAGTGTTATATACACTATAATAACAAAATCAATTCAAATGCACTTTCATATATTAAGATAAAAGATTCTACCACTGGATTTGCAAATTTAATGCATTTTGACAAATTTTGACAATTTTATAGGTTTTTGTTAAAATTCGTTGTATAGGACATCCAGAACCAAACTAAACTAACTGCTATTTTGAAGAGGAAATATATATACACTCGCAACAAAACGATTGGTTTTGGTTCTCGGCGTCCATTGAGCAGTATCATCTTACCAAATACTGTAAAATGTCTAAAATGGACAGAAAAGGCTATTTACAGCCATATTCAACTGCTAATATGTCAGAAGGCATACAAGGTTGGCATATACTAATTTTATTCCGAGGAATTATATTTACCAGAGACCACCTCACTCGATTTTCGACAACATGTTAGCATATTTTGAAAATGGCCCAACAAATGAACAAAATTCACGGCCAAATGGCCATACTTCTTTACAATAATACGAAATTCTTTTGCAAATCTGGCTTTTGCACCAGAAGTTTGTAATGTAGATCTTCAACTTTAAACTTGTAACTCAGACGTAGCTGATGCCCAAGACGAATATATTTGTAAGCTCGTATACGAATATATGTATCAAAAAGTCCGAAGATTTTTGTTGTTTGATCACCAAATTCACACCGAAATATAACAACAACATTGACTTTTATTCCTATAGAAAAATATTGCTATATATCTTTTGTTTGTTACACGTATAAGCATGCTCTAATATATTATTTGTAATCTTTTTTATTCTATTTTTCATAATTTTTTCAAACTTGTGTCTTATCCTTTTTGTCAGCTTATGAGCAAATACATATGAAGTATTTTTAATGAAACTGGAGTGGAATATCTAACAACAATAAAAGCGTTGTACCATTGCTTGTTTTTTACCATGTATTTGTAGAGACTTTGACTCATGTGCATTTAATCCATATCCTTTTATTCACTAAATACCGAAGTTACTGTGAATTTTGATTCTGCATATGCGCATTACGACAATATATGTCTCTTCAGTGCAGATAAAATCTAAACGTTAGGAAGACCATAATGTCAAAGATGTTTAAAAACTGATAGAGAACAAATTACCAAATATGATCTTAATAGAAAACCAAAATCAGCTAAGGACAGAACTTTGCATGAGGGAGATACTCCTTAGTTTCAACAAAATTTACAAAAATTAGATATTGTAAGGTAAATATAATCGGCTTTCGGGTCAGCACCGAAGTACTGACTACTGGGCTGGTGAATACCCTCGGGGACTAACAAAGCACCATCAGTGGCATCGACCCAGTGGTAGCAAGGTGAGATTAAAAGGTGAATTCGTTAAGATTCTTCAGTTAACATTGGCACCAGTACATAATATTATCAGACTGAAAACCACATAAAGATAATTGGGCGTAAACAGTATGTTAGCTCTTCTAACCAATATTACATTTCACTGGAAAATGGACATTCGAACTGTGATAACTCACACTTCTTTTCTGGTAACTCAAACTGTTCATTTTGATGTGGACACTACGTCTACTCTGATATCCAGCATTGATAAGATGATACTCATTACCGTGACATATAATACAGAAAACAGACTTACTTGTTTCCTCTGGCGTCTTACACATGACTTGGATGAAAACTGCATACTTTAGAGGAGTTGACTTCATATAATTTTCCATTTCCTCTGCAGAATAATTTCTGTTGAGAGCAGGAAATATATCTGTCAGCCATGTATAATCAAATCGATCCAGCTCCCAAATATCTGTGAACAATTAAATTTCTAATTTTGTTGAGCTCCTAGCTTTCTCTTAAATGTTAATGAATAGACTAGGAGCAATGAATGGGAAATTGCAAAACATGGATATATTTCAAGCTATTGAATTACAGTTAGCAAGGCCCGAACATAAATTTCACTGTGTCAAAAGTTTTGAAGGTCAACTTGATTCATGTTCATGTAGAGTATCACATTGTGATAAATATCTAAATACCGAAGTTACTGTGAATTTATTTTCTGCATATGCGCATTTCGACAACTTATGTCTCTTCAGTGCAGAGAAAATTTAAACGTTTGGAAGACCGTAAAATCAAATATCTTAAAAACCTGATAGAAAACAAATACCTAAAATGATCTTAATGTGAATCCAAAATAAGCTAAGGACAGGAGTTTTGTGTGAGGGAGATACTTCTTAGTTTTCAATAGAATTTACAAAAAATTATATATTTCAAGGTGCGGGTCAGCACCGAAGTACTGATTACTGGGCTGGTGAATATCCCCGGGGACTGACAGTCAACCAGCAGAGACATCGACCAAGAGTGGTAACAAATAACTAAATACCGAAGTTACTGTGAATTTATTTTCTGCATTTGCACATTTTGACAACTTAAAGTGATAAATTAAATTGAACCATAAGGCTACAAACGAATAATCTAAGGACAATTTCAATATTGGAAACACCAAGAAACAAAGACATCACACGAGTATGGCACAGAAAAGTAAAATGTAGAGACACATACACAGATAAACAACATGGAACCAATAAAAACTTTGGAATACATCAGGTGCCTTGGTAGAGTAAGCATCCCCTGCTTCTTACAAGACACACATCGTGTTGAGCATGTTTTTTTCTGGTAGTTAAGTTGAATCCTGTTGAGGAAAATCAACTTTAGCTCTAAAGAGAAATATCTGTCATAGCGGTCAACAAGATCCGAATGTCGACCGTAAAAATTCTGTAGTGATGACTTCAAGCTATGAGGTAACATGTTAAAAAATGGATAACAGGAAACACCTACACAGTAGTTTAAATAACGTATTCGTGAGCAACCATGGTATATCAACGGGGTCACTGTATCAGAAAAAGGCCTATAATTAAAAATCACAACACTTTCAGAACATGATTGTACAAAGCCTACTAACGAAGTCCCGATAGTTGACTGACAAAATAGCCCCTTCGTTTATAAAGAACTGTAAATTTCTAACTTTTAGACGGATGGGTTAATAATTACTTTTAGTCTGAAGTATAACTTTTAAAAAATTAAGGCAAAACAATTCAAAATTTTCACAGAAGTAAGAATTAAAGGGGATAACAAGAAATATCTGCAATGGCTGAAAATTACAATTAAAAGCTACAATCTGAAAGGAAAAACACACGAAAAACACAAATAAGACTAGAGACAATCGTAAAAACGATAGGAACTCGGGACAGCCGGACTCGGTACTGGCACTAGCAAAAGCCAGCGGTAGGGTTAAACAGGTTTATGGGCACCCAAACCTCAACTCTATTTGTCCCGTTTTCCTATAGTGTAATGAACATAACAAAATGCCGAAGTTACTGTTAATTTATTTTTTGCAAATTTGATTTCGACAACTTATGTCTCATCAGTACATACGAATAAAACCCAATACATGTAGACTTCTAATTTTGGAAAGAGAGAAAAAGACAATACCTAATTTTGAAAGATGGATCAAAGGGTGTTCGCCGCTAATACGCCCGCTACCTAAAGGAGCTTAGTCTGCTGGTAGAACACTGTCACACTTCAGAAGTTCAGAAGTGTTTGGTAAGGAATCATCATAAATTTCAGTAGACATCGGCAGTATCAGTGAGAGGCCAGTATGTGTGTAAACTTTTTAGGTCACTAGATCTCAAGGAAGCAGAATATCTTGTTGATATTTTTTATTATGTAAAGAATGTAGGTTTGAAACTAAGGAGTATTTCCCTCGTGCATAGCTCTATCCATAGCTGATTTTTGGCTTTTCTATTTAGATTCTGTTGGTTATTTTTTCTCTATCAGCTTTTACACGTATACAGTTTTATGGACTTCCAAATAATTTTATTTAATCTGCATTGAAGAGACATAAGTTGTCGAAATGCGCATACGCGGTATTTTTTCAATTACGTCCCAGCTTTTCAGAACTTCGAGTCTTTTTAACAACATTTCCGTGAAAAAACGAGGATTAGAAATGCCCTTACTAATAAGCATAGTTTGCGCGTTTCGCCATATTTTGATAATAACCAATGTTCATATATATTATAAAACTTCTTAAATGTATTCAACAACTTATGAAATCTATGACTGTTGTAAAAATTTATCTTTGATAGTAAGGTCACGTCCATTAACATCGTCAAGAGTAAAACAAACTCGTGCAAATCGTATCAGTTGAGAAATGGAATGTCACCGTCAAGAAGAGAGAAATTAGTATTAGTGAAATCAAAATACAAAAAAATACCGGAGTTGTATAGAAAAATAGTTAATTTCGTTATGCTGTACATGTGTTTCAAGGAGTAACCTCTCATCAGCAGCATTAAAATCAAATAATATGGAAAGCCATAATCCAAAAGTAGTCCAAAAAGAAGTACTCATTTCCAAAAATATGGAAATAGGAAGCCAAATCCAGTAGCAAGGACATCTACTGAGTGCCATACACGGAATGAAGCCTCAGTGTTTTAAGTGGTTAGAATTTTTATAAAAACTGTCAATTTCTATAACGCGCAAAGTAAAATTTTCATGTCAGACAAGTCTGACTATTGGGATTGTGAATAGCCTCGGGGTCCTCTGGCCCAATGATTCAAAATACAAAAAATACCGAAGTTGCATAGAAAAGCATCAAATTATTTCCTTTTATCATATACTAATATTTTAGTTTTAATTTACCAAAGTTAAAAATGATAATTAGATCCAGAAAAGGGCAGTATTTGGAATCATTGTTAGCGTTATTAAATTGCACTTCTTTTGGTTGAATGATGTCTTCACAAACTAAAAAATTGTCAATGGTAAAGATATCGTCAATACCTGCTGTTATCATTGAAAATAGAAATAAGTTTATCACTCTTTTGTATGGTTCTGTTGTGAAGTTTTTTCATTACGTCTCGTTCGTAAGAGAACAGAAAAAATATGCAATAAGAGGTGCACAATTTGTACCCATGGGAAAACCTTTGACCTGTTGATAAGTAGTTTGCCAAAATTAACAAAAATGTTGTCCGGCAAAAGATTGTGAGTGAAATAATCATATTGTGCTGACCCGAAAACCAATTTTATTGAAATTTTCAATATCTAAATTCTACAAAATTATGCAGAAAATAAATTAACAGTAACTTTGGTATTTTGATTTTATTACCTCTGGGCAAATGCCTCTGCTGGTGGACTATTAGTCCCCGAGGGTGTTCACCAACCCAGTAGTCAGTACATCGGTGCTGACCTGAAAACCGATTTTATTGAGAATTTGCAATATCTAAATTCTATAAAATTGTGCTTAAAACTAAGGAGTATCTCCCTAATGCATAGCTCTGTCTTTAGCTGTATTTGACTTTTCTATTTGGATCCTTTTGGTTATTTGTTCTTTATCAGCATTTACACGTTTATCGGTAAATGGACTTCCATATGTTTTGATTAGATCTGCACTGATGAGACATAAATTGTGGAAATGCGCTTATGCAGAAAATAAATTAACAATAACTTTGGTATTTTGTTATTTGTTATCATCACATGTCAAGGAACCATGATTATTGTAGGTTATATTAGAGAAGAATCCTTGCATTTTGTTAGAACAAATGAACTGCATACCAGAAAATTTCAAAGATCATTTACATGTTTAATAAGTTGTCCCAATTTGGATTTAATTGAGTTATATGGAAGAATTTTGACACTCCCAAAGTAATTAACAGCAGAGTTTCGATAAGATTTTTTCACAGTATCTTATAACCGAATCCTTTATGCAAGTAAGTGAACTAGTTAAAGGATACATTAGAAGTAGAAAACTAACTAAATGCCGAATAAAAGGATTTTTGTGAAGCTTAGGATTCCAGTACATGGTAGGTAAGTTATCTTTAGGTGGAACTTTAAGCATTTCTATAGCCTTATAATGTCGTTTGAAAGTGTTTACTTAACCCCTCGTATTGTTGGACATGTAATATTTCTTTCACGCGAAACAACTATGTTGGACGTTTTTTTCAACAGGTACAAACACACATTTTTTTAACAAGATCCTTCAAGTAAGTGAGAACCAAACAGTCAGTCAAAAGAACGAACAATCCAAGGATAAGGGCAACATCGGAAACACTAAGAAACAAGGACACCACCTGAGTACGGGACAAACAAGAAAAATGAAGACACACATACAGATGAACAATACGGACCCAATAAAAACCATGGGTGAGTAAGCATGTCCTGCTTCTAAGACACCCGCCGTGTTGAAAATGTCAACTCCGGTAGTATAGTCAAATCGATAGAGGAAAAACAAACTTTAGTTGTAGAGAGAAAGATCTATTGTCATCTGGGAAACGGATATCCCGTAACGATCCACAAGATCGTGATATCGGTCGTAAAAATTCTGTAGTGATGACTTTTTTGCAACGTACCCTTGCTTAAGTAGTGTAGTCTATTTGTAAGCAACTAAGTTCTATCAAGGCAGTCACTGTAACGACCACAAGCATTTGAGTAGCGAATGAGTTGTGAGATGTAAACTCCATATGCTGGTGCTTTTGGAATGTTGCAATAAAGAAAAGGGAAGTTGACTATTGAAAAAGTGAAAAGTGAAGTCATCGCGTTTGTCATACAACCTGTCTGTTATGTACCTCTGTTCTCAATTTCAAGATGAAGGTCAAGGAACGAGGCTGATGTGGAAGTATCTGTAGTATCCTTAATTTCAAGCTCTTTTGGATAAAAATAATGAAGAAAATCACCAAAGCGAGGGTTGTTTAGTGATGAAATATCATCTATATAACGGAAGCTGAAATTAAAGGACTGGGCCAGTTTTTGTCTTTATTTTGAAGAAGCCATTCAATGAATTCTGCCTCATAAGAGTGGAGAAACAGATCGGCTAAAAGAGGAGGACAGTTTGTCCGATGGCCTGTTGAAAAACAAATCCTCCAAACTGGACAAATATATTGTCAATCAGAAACTCTACCATTTTAATCACTTCTTCCTCTGTGTATTTTTCTGTGATTCTGAGCTGTATTACACAAATAACTAAATACCGAAGTTACTATTCATGTATACATACAAAGTATGCCTGTTCTCTGCCTATGACAATGTACTTATATCTTCGTTCGCCGTTCTTACGGGAGAAACATCTGTGAATTATATCTTTCAGTCGAGATTTCAGTTGTTCATTAGGAATGGTAGTATAAATGACTAAATACCGAAGTTACTGTGAATTTAAATTCTGCATATACGCATTTCGACAACTTATGTCTCTTCAGTGCAGATAAAATCTAAACGTTTGGAAGACGATAAACTCAAAATATGTCTAAAAACTGACAGAGAACAAATAACCAAAATGATCTAAATGGAAGGCGAAAATAGCTAAGGACAGAGCTTTGCATGAGGGAGATGCTCCTTGGTTTTCAACAAAATTTATAAAAATTTAGATATTGTAAGGTTCCAAATAGAATCGGCTTTCGGGTCAGCACCGAAGTACTGACTACTGGGCTGGTGAATACCCTCGGGGACTTACAGTCCAACAGCAGTGGCATCGACCCAGTAGTAACAAATGACCAAATACTAAAATGTGGAGAAGTCTTAATGCTGTTACAATGCGATAATTATCTTGAGTTTAGGATGTCAAGCAGATCTTTAGAGTTTTTAATACAAATATATCCATATTTCATTTACACCACTTCTTGAAAAGCTAGTACCACAATATTTTGAAGGCCCTCTTTTACGGCTGTCAAGATGGAGGTTAAAAGCTTAGAAAGATGTTGTGTGGAACATTTTGCATATCCAGCGATGTACCAATGAGACTTAATTTTATTGATAGACAGCTTAGGAGGTGACTGCATATTATTATCTTTATAATGATTTTATTTTGTTGCTGGCCTTGGTAATAATTCAGAGCATGTTTGTCTGCACTTTGTCTTCACCATTCTTTACAATAATTGGTTACTGCGTCTTTAAGATTTATTTAATCTTTATAAAACGAAAGTTGTTGACTGGGATTCTATTATCTAAGAACCATTCCATTGCTAGTTTGGCGGTCTCATAAACTTGCCAAGAAAGTGAGAAACAATTCAAGGACAATGGCAACATCAGAAAAATAAAGAAACAAAGTCATAACATGAGCACTGCACAGAAAAGAAAAATGTAGACACAAACATATACAAAAAATAACAACACAGACCCAATGAAAAACCATAGGTGAGATCAGGTGCACCTGTAGAGTAAGCATATCCTACTTATGATAAGACACCCGCCGTGTTGAATATGTCAACTCCAGTAGTAAAGTCAAATCCGGTAGAGAGTGACAAAGAAAAGATCGGTTGTCATCTGGTTAACAAATATTCCGTAGCGAGCAAGATCGTGATGTCGACCGTAAAATTTCTTGCTAAGACTAACATATCATCTTTAATTTACTGTATTGATAGGAAATAACTTAATACCGAAGTTACTGTGAACTTGAATTCTGGAAATGTCACTTTAAATATGAAAATAATCACATGTGAGTGGAAATTCATTTTTTTTGCCAAGATAGTGGTCATTGAGTTAGTAGTCTACCTGTATTGGGTTTTATTCGCATGTTTATTATAATAGGCAACGGGATAGAGAAAGGGGAGGTTTGGGTATCCATCAACCGGTTTAACCCTACCAGTGGCTTTTGCTAGTGCCGGTACCAAGTCCGGCTATCCCGAGTTCCTATCGTTAATTATGTTTGTCTCTTACTTTCATTATTGTTTTTTATTTGCAGTTCGGTTGTATATTGTGGCATGTGATTGTAGTTCTCTGCCATTGTAGATGTTTACTGTTATCCTGTTTTTGTAACACATATCAAATAAATACGGAAGCAAATAATATAGGTTGCATATAAACCAAAAATTCTGAAGTTTTTACGTTGACTTTATAATTGCCGATTTCTCTTTTACGATGGATATTTCACTAATACGTACATTCTTGTATTGTATTTCTGTTGAAATGTATAGGAAAAAGTTCCATATTCCACCCCTTAGGTTGACAGAATAAGCATATAGATACATATGGAGGGGATGTCAAAAGTAACTCTTGCCAATGTACTAGTATTTCGCGTTCAATGAAATGTAATTAATTCATGCTCTAATTTTTTTCGAAATCATTACAGATGAATTATAAAAATCAGTTTAAAATGCTTGGCTTCTGTGGTTCAAAATACTGTTTTGTACAATATTCTTTATACTTGGTTTACAGTATATAAGTACTGACTTTTAATGAGTTCTAATTATGATTACACAGACCTGAGATTGGTGGCTAAAATATTAATGTTGTGATTTGAGAATTTGCTGAATCAGTGTTAGAATACAGCATTGTACAAGGTATAATGACTATTTGTTGTTTTTAACATCAGTTTAGATAATTTCAGATAATTTCATGTTTTTTTGTTTCAGAAATATGATCAGGGACACTTTTTTTCATTGTCAAATCTGTAATGTTGTAAGATTTACCTGTCGACTAAATCAACTTTATTTTAATTTTTGATATTGTTAGAAAAGGAAGGGAAACGGGGAATATGTCTAAGAGACAACGAACCAAAGGGGAGTAATAACATCTCAAAGCCACCATAAGATCTTCAATGAACGGTGAGGAAACCCCACACCAGCAGGTCTGAGTCGGCCCCTTAATAAAGAGTTATCAAGTTCAGTGAAATAACATCATCCAAATAAACATCATCCTAAACATAACCTAGTATATGTAATTAGTATAAATAGGGTGCCCACGGTCCGAAAAAAAAGATGCTTTGTTTTCGAATTTGGGTTGGCGGGAGTTTGGGTTAACGAAATCACATACGTCTAATTTTTCTTTTACATGATAGAACAACTATTAAATTTAATATTTCAAGCTGTCGTAGAAAGTGCCTGTAGTCAGGACTTCTTTCATTTCTCCTGATTTGGGTGTACCCTATAACGGAGCTTAGGAAATAGTATCTTTAATATTGTAGAAAATATTAGCATTCTCTAATGTGCTTAAAAATGCTATTTATGTGCAGGTCCAGACCTGAAATATTAATTTTAATTATAGCATGCGGATGATTTTTGATTGGTTTTTATAATTTATCGGAACAACTATCGGAGTAAATTTGAGTCTAGATTAATAACAATTTCATTTAATTCGAAAAAAAAAAACAGTTCTTAATTTCTGAATTAGTCCGATTTGAACGAGAATACACATACAAAATGTACATATGCTCCAAATATCTTAGACGAAATGTCCGCTGTTACAGGGTAATCAACAAATAAAAGGCCAACATTTGCGCAAAACTTCCAAATTTTAGTTGATACAATGTATGCAACTGGGGCATTTTGTTACATGTTTGAATGTTCTTTTTAGTGTAAAACGAAAGATAACTCAAATTCATTTATTCTAACAGGACTTGACAGGCCAAAGTCTATTGTAATTTGCTTGTGTTTTGAATTTCCAAGCATATCTATTTTGTTCCACGTTTAAAATTACATTTCTACGAAAGCCGGAAGGGGACTTCCAAGTTCCGACTTCCGACTTCTTACTTCTTACTTCTAACTTCTTACTTCTTACTTCCGAGTTCCGACTTCTTACTTCTTACTTCTAACTTCTTATTTCTTACTTCCGAGTTCCGACTTCTTACTTCTTACTTCTAACTTCTTACTACTTAGTTCGATGTTGCAATTCGGAAAGGTGGTCTTTAATTTGAACTAAAGGTTTCATAGTTTATGACTAATGGCGAAAGCAATAAAATGATAGACTGAATGGCGTTTAGCGTCCTACTTTCAATATTTCAGCCAAAACCCAAGACGAGAACAGGTTTATAAAAACATGATTTATTTGGGAAAAGGAAAAACACTGGGAGGGGAGAATTCTGATTGCTACTGGTAAAAGAGTATTAAGGGGGAGTGAGCCTTGCAACCGGATATCTTCAGACTACAGGACTGTTGCAAGGAATCTCAAACGTGAACGGTCTTGCATTTTATGTGTAATAAGCGATGTTTTTTATTTGTATTATGTCTTCGACTTAGCATTAGCACACACCCTTAAAATTTGTTGAGTAATACTCTTTTACACCCCTTGAAGACGATTTAGATTGTATTGTAAAGCTCTTTTGATTTAGGCAGGTATGATAACAAAGTTAGAGTGGATGCTTGGGAACGTACACGCTTGCTGGATTTAAACACATACCCCTGTCAGACATCGTAGTCTTAAGTCAACTGCTGTAATCATACCTTTAAAAGAAACTACATTTATTTTAGAATTAGCATGAACCGAAGTCCACAAACAGAGTCTTATCTTTTAGCACGTATTCATTAAAATTATAGGAAGTGCGCAGATGGAAACGATGTAATTAACAGTCAAACCTAGTATTTTTCGATTGTTTTGTTTTGTTTATTATATTTATATTTTTTTTTTCTTGGTTTGTTTTTGTTGTTTTTTTTTTGTTTTTGCTTTTAGTTTTTTTATATTTATTTTGACAGTTTCGTACTTCTGGGCATAAGGTATGTATAATTTTTCACATCCTTTATACAATTTTCCCAATTCAGCCGTTAAATCTTTTCCATCCTGGAATATAAAGACTTGCAATTATTCATAATGAAGGTATGAACAATACATTTTAATCATCACAGTTTGGTGCTCATTCCATGCTCTGCATGCTGTCATAGATCTTCCAAATTCTTTCTCACTTCTTACTTCTAACTTCTAACTTCTTACTTCTTACTTCTAACTTCTTACTTCTTACTTCCAAGTTGCAACCTGGACAGGCAAAGGACATTCAACCCGGTATTTAATAATATCAATACTTTGACTATAAGTAAGACTCTTCATTATATTGATCCTATCATAATAGACATGTTACAAAAGGTATTATGTTTACGAGTATGTCCACATTTATGTCTAGAACGACCGACTTAAAGAGGGGTAATCTCAAAACATCTATTGTACATCATATTATTCCTTTTTTGAATGTGCAGCTAACAAATGTGTTTCACTATCAGAATGCAATAAATTGTGTTAGAAGCACTTTACCCAAGCAGATTACACATTTTTCTTTCTTTAGTTAGACTAGATCAATACTTAAACTATTTTAACATAGACTCATGGTAATGTTTTTCACAAGTTTGTTTCGCATTTTAAAATTCTTCAGATTAGGTAGAAAATAAATGTATTTTAATGACATGTAATTTGCTGCCAATATATGCCACTACCCTTAACGAGAATCACAAACTGAAAAATGAAACAGTTGTCTGATGTACGGTCGGCTCGAATAGTTAGTATGTCTGGTGATCCGTTAATCTTTTTATTTTAATTTTCACCTGTTACCAAATAAATTGTGTTATTGTGATAGTTTTAAATAAATTGTGTTATTGTGATAGTTTTAAATGGTATTTCTTGTTTGAAAGCTTGCTGCGACTCCGTCTTTTTTCAATCAACTTCTTGTAACTTAAGCATACTTTCAATCAATTATTTTGACCTGACACGACCATGAGCCAATTAATAATGAAAATCAATGTATAGTCCATGCAACATATGGAAAACGACAATAAAAGAGTTGTTCCATTGCTTGGTTTAATCATGTATTTGTAGAGATTATGTCTCATGTGCATTTACTCCATACCCTTTCATTGTTAATATCTTTTTGAAAACTTTCTTAATTACATGTAATTTATATAATTCAATGAAAAATTTACTTGGTTGTAAATAAATATCCAAAAATTTAAAATAAAAATATATCAAGATATACTTTAAACGGATCCGAATTACACATGCACGAGAGCACTTGGTCAAATTGTAAATCTTCGACAGATCCATTAAGAAAAAAATATTATTTAGTTAGTTTTAAAGGCAGGAGTGAAATATACGTCTTTTGGTAATTGTTTTTTTTTTAACCTTTTTCTGACTGAGGAAACACACAAGACATGAAATGATAAGAATTATAGGTAGTCGAATTTACAATGGAAATTAATGTGTCTTATACAAATTAATCGCCTTATGCCTATATGTTATGGTTCTGCAGCTATATTTTTTTTAATCACATGTGCTTCGGGTTATTGACTGCCCCTTAACATGAATAAAGTACACAAATTATTCTATATATTGTAGTCGCATACACAATGGCTTCATACTAAATTTTTTGGATAAAAAAGATAGAGTCACCAAACATGGTCCAGCAATACTAGTAAGCCTTTTTTATGAGTCCCGGACAAGGGTTTGACTTAGGAAGAGACTGTGTAATATTGAAGAAAAAAAAATCATAATCTATTCAATTAGGTCAACAATTCTAAATAAAAAAGACACCAGGTACGTCAATATCCCCGCAGCGAAGAAGGAAAGTACAAATAACTGAAATAAAGGAATGTCAAGAGTGTCGTCTTGTTTCGTTATGGCACGCGAAAGTCACAAAAATTCGAGAAATAAAGTATCTCGTCGAGATACCAGGTATCTCGGTCGAGATACCAGGTTTCTCGCTAAAAAACCCGTCATCTCGATCGGGATAGAGGGTATCTCGACGAGAAACTAGGTTTCTCGCTCGAGATGCTTAGTTTTTCACTAAAAACCTTCATTTCCGATCGAGATCGAGAGTTGTGTTAAATGCAAGATTTTCTATCTCGATCGTTATACTGAAATCTTGTCGAGATTCACAGTTTCTGGCTTAAAACCCTCAATCTCGAAGTGCGAGAATCAAATCTCGTGTCAATCTCGATCGTGATTGGTTTAAATCAATTATTACATCTCGGCGAAAATCTAGCTCGTAAGAAACGAACCCTCGACCGAGATGAATTGCTTGACACGAGATTTTCATCTCGTGTTGTGATTGGTTAAAATTTATTAATAAATCTCAGTGAAAAACATACATTGTCAATCTCGATCGAGATAAAGGCCTAGGGTTTTACGCCAATTTATATGCCAAGTTTAGAGCTTTTTAACGAGATACTACTAGGGTTATACTTACTAAATAGAGTAATAAAGTAAAAAAAATAAGGCTTGGGGTACCTGATGATGGATTAGCCTTGGTTACCATGTGTACTTATCTGTTTTTCAAAAATATACAAACGGTATATTTACCCTAAAATTGTAGTAGCCTAAACCGAAACACCGGAGGATATAAATCTATGTTATAATTTTATACTAATATGTTTAAGATTATATAAAATTAATAATTCATTTTCCTTTCAATATTTACACATATTTAAAAATTATAGATACATAAATAACATAATTGATTAATTTATTATATGAATGAAAACTGGGTGAACTGTTTTGAGTGTGTTTGGATTGGTAATGGACACGTCCTATTATATAACATTGTCTCAGTGGAAGATGTCTTTGGATATTTGGTTGTCTTCTTCTGTCCACTCCATACACCTGCAATCACTATTCTTCAGCAGTCTTTTTTTTTACTTTTGATCCTTCACAACAATCTATTTTTTTCGTCCTATTTTTAAATCATCCTTTTTTTTCTTACTTGCCCTAGAACAAATTATTTTTTCCCCACTTTCAAGAAGCAAACTTTTTATTTAAAAAAAATCCATAGCCCCCCCCCCAGAAAATCAAATGGTTGCTGCCTTAGTTAGGGCTACGTCCCACACTGGTGCAAATGAAATTAGTTTAGAATCTATATCTTCACCGAATTCAGATATTTGACACGAGGTGAAACTTATCATTAAATCTGGACGTATAAGTCTTTGGTTATGGGTGAAATACATGAAATCCCGATCGAGGAAGGGAGTTTACGTTATGAAATCTCGTAAGAAACGAAATCTCGACCGAGAGTGAAGGGTTTTGACACGAGAATTGCATCTCGTGTTTTGATTGGTTAATTTGATAATCATATCTCATCGAGATAGATAGTTTACGCGATGAAGTCTCGTACGAAATAAAATCTCGACCGAGATGAAAGGTTTTGACACGAGATTTGCATCTCGTGTCTTGATTGGCTAAATATAATTATTGCATCTCGCTGAAAACTTACAATCTCGATCGAGATAGAGGGTTTTACGCGAGTTAGAAGGTTTCTAGATGCCGAGATGAAAGGTTTTTAACAGGATACTAGGTTTCTCGTGCGAGATTTCAATCTCGACGAAAAACCCTTAATCTCGATCCCGATCGAGATGATGGGTTAGGAGCGAGAAACCTAGTATCTCGTGCGAGAAACCAGGTTTCTCGTCGAGATACAATATTTCTCGAATTTTTGTGACTATCGCGTGCCATATTTCGTTCTAGTGTGTAATTCGAAAATTCGAAAATTAAAATGCTGCTAAAGCAGGGAAATATATTAAGTAATAAGATAGCGTGTTAAAATTGAAGATAAAATTTTTATCAAATAGCTGAACTTGGTTGACGGACATTTCGAATTGACTGAGAATTTAAATTTCCTGAAACGCATGAATTCTTTTTATTTACTGAATTGATTATTTTGAGACTATCCCACACTGTTTATTACACTTCAACATATTCATCGGCATAAGCTTATTCATATACATCTTTCGTAACATGTCTAATGCGAAAGCAAGAAAAATTTTCCAACCGATAAAATGCGAAAGCAAGAAAAATTTACCAACCGTTAAAACGGTGTATAACGTCCATCTAGCGAAATGTTTCAATTTTAATTCAAGACGAGAACAGATTTTTGAATGCAAAATCAATCTGGGGAAATGGAAAACGCTGGGGGGGGGGGGGGGGGTNATTGTACAGAAAATTTATGTTTCCATGGCAACGTTCTGTCTTAATCGTGGCAAGTTAGAGGAGGGCTTTTGATTTAAGAAGTGTATTGATTTCTTTGCATGAAAATGTTCCGCACAGGCGGCCATGTTTTTTGTCAGATCGGAACAAAATGTGCAATCCTTGTGCAAGCCTTGTACATTTGTAAAGGAACTTCCATATATCCATACGACATCATTCCAGTACAGTTTGGTTGAATTTGCTTCCATAAGTTCTGAGCAGATGACGAAAATGATGTTTTTCCAATAGGGTCCAATGTTAAACTATGTTCCTCGCTGGCAGGTATGTTTTGTGTTGGATCAGAACGGAATGAGCAGTTTTTGTTAATCGTCTTCAATACCGATTATTCCTGTAAAGTTTGCTTGAATTGTTTAATTGGTTTCAGAGGAGATGATCAAACTGTGAACAATTAACGGACGGACGGGTCAGTCGAGCTAAAAAAAAAGATTAATTGAAACTCTTTTTCGGGATTATAGAGTTGAGGCCAATGCAAGCTGAACACGATTTTCTGTATCTACAATTTGTTATTGAAAATTGAATAAGTTTATATTTCTAAATGCAAACCTTTACCAACTATTTTTATTAGACATAATGCAAATAAAACACATCGCTTATTACATACAAAAATACAAGACCGTTCACGTTAAAGAATCCTTGCAACAGTCCCGTAGTGTGTAGGTTAACGGGTTGCGAGGCTGACTCCCCCTTCACCCTGATGTCTTGATCTTGGATTTTGGCTGAAATGTTGAAATTAGGACGTTAAACGCCATTCGATCCATCAATTAATTTTTATTGCTTTTGCAATTACTCATAAACTAGAGGAATAATATAATGAAACCTCAGTCCGAACATTGACAATATTAATACCGAAGTCAGTATTGCAATGCGGAAAGGCTACCTTTCCGGATTGCAACATCGAAGTAAGAAGTAAGAAGTTAGAAGTAAGAAGTAAGAAGTTAGAAGTTAGAACTAAGAAGTAAGAAGTTAGAAGTAAGAAGTTAGAAGTTAGAAGTAAGAAGTTAGAAGTAAGAAGTAAGAAGTTAGAAGTAAGAAGCAAGATGTTAGAAATATTTTGAAAGATATACGACACTGAGTATGTAGAGCAGGGAATGAACACCAAACTCTCATCCTTAAAATTTATGGTGCATCCCTTTACTTGCCTAGTATTCCATGAGGGGTAGATTTTAATGCTGATTTTTGAAAAATTCTAAAACGAATATGAGGTACTTTCAGTACTCTTCTCTAAAAAAGATATTATCTATAAAACTTGGAACCTGCGTGTATCTAAATCAACTGAAAATGAATCTATTTGTTAAAGGTTAATGCACACCTTACCCGTTATTTTTATTGGACATGATGCAAATAAAACAAATCGCTTATTACACACAAAAATGCACTACCGTTCATGTTAAGGAATCCTTGCAACAGTCCCGTAGTATGTAGGTAACGGACTGCAAGGCTGACTCGCCCTTCATCATTAATCTAATCACGTTGATAAATTTGTTCTCGTCTTGGATTTTGGCTGAAATGTTGAAATAAAGACGTTCAACGCCATTCGATCCATCAATCACCTTTTATTACCTTTGCATATAAGTCAAACTAAGGAATAATATAATGAAACTTCAGTCCTAACATTGACAATATTAATACGGAAGTCAGCGTAGCTTTTCCGGATTGCAACATCGAAGTAAGAAGTAAGAAGTTAGAAGTAAGAGTAAGAAGTAAGAAGTTAGAAGTAAGAGTAAGAAGTAAGAAGTTAGAAGTAAGAAGTAAGAAGTTAGAAGTAAGAAGTACTAGAAGATGGACATATTTTGAAATATATTTATATAACAACATCTGAAGCAGGGAATGAGCTCCAAACTCTGATCATTAGAACTGTATCGTTCATCTCTTTATTATAAACAATTGCAAGTCATAATATTCTAGAAGGGGGAAGATTTAAGGATGTATTGACACTGCTCTGAGTTAAAATCCAGAAAATGTGTATGTATCCATGCATCCACTTCCTTGATTTTCTGGACTGGGTGATAAAATTTTCCTCCCAATCTTATCACTCTTACCTTGATGAACTAAGTTCCACCATACAACCTATATCGTCCCGAAGGGGTGTATAAAAAGAGGATGAACAAAAACCAAATCAATCTTTTCCGATTGCAATCATTTACTTCCAAGGACTATTGCAAAATTGAACACGATTTCCAATATATGAAGTTTTCTGTCAATTGAATTAGCTTATATTTCAAAATGCACACCCTAAACTGCTGTTATCTAAGACATAAAAGGGGGTCTTGAAGGTGTCCGGGCCTTTTTTGGGGGCGGGAATCGTGAAAAATACCCCTTTATAATAGGCGTGATGCGTGACTTCATAGAATTTTTAACGTGAAAGCCACAAATTTATAAGATTGATGACATGCACGATGGGTTCTTCAGGACCCAGATAATACAAAAATACAAGACCTTTCACGCCCAAGAAGTAGGTAACCAGAGGTAAGGCTAACCCCTTACCCCCCAACCCCTTTATTCAGTGGTATTCAAAATTACTCCCTTCCCAGCGTTTCTCTGTTTTAAAATTTTATTACTGTTACAGTTTTATTGGAAAATGAAGCTAGTTTTAAGTTGCATCCAAATTTTCTAAATTTAAACAACTGACCTTTGACCTTATTCGAAATAAAATGTGACCAAAGCAAATAATTACGAAAACATCATTTTGATGCCCCATGATTTCCTCTTTCTAAACATTATGATACAGGTGTTTGTTATTCCGTTAATCCAAAATCGGAAAAATTATCTCTTGGGCACCCTACTATATCAGCCTGTCACACTTTTTTTTAAATTAAAGCTTCGCTGAACACAGTATGATAGGACGCAGCATGCTGACCCCTGAAATTTGAATTAGAGTACAAATATTATTCAAGTGAATGTAAAAAGCTTCACACAGTAACTGAATGGACACAATAAGGAGCTTGACACAGTGAAGAACCGGACATAAACTACGACACATATGAATTAGCCTTTTTTGATCCATTTAAAGGTAAGACATAACAAAATTCTGAAGTTACTGTTAAGAATTGATTAGAGTTACTCATAATATATTAACTTTTATCTGAAAGCTCCAACAAGGAGACTCAACAGAAAACAATTAAAATTGAAATCAAATGAAAAATAAAAATTTGAAATATTTTTTTAAAATTACAAATTTCGTCATTTTAATGTTCATTTGTTCATATGGAATCCAATGCAAAAAAAAATGCTGCATGAAAATTGGACTAAAAATAAAAAAGAAAATCATTAAGAATGATATAATAAAAAACTCTAAACCATATTTAATAAAGTTACTGTTAAGAATTGATTAGAGTTACTCATAATATATTAACTTTTATCTGAAAGCTCCAACAAGCAGACTCAACAGAAAACAATTAAAATTGAAATCAAATGAAAAATAAAAATTTGAAATATTTTTTTAAAATTACAAATTTCGTCATTTTAATGTTCATTTGTTCATATGGAATCCAATGCAAAAAAAAAAATGCTGCATGAAAATTGGACTAAAAATAAAAAAGAAAATCATTAAGAATGATATAATGAAAAACTCTAAACCATATTTAATATAGTTTAGAGTTTTTCATTAAAAAAAGATTTTAAAAAAATTGAGATTTGCGCCCTGTTGACATATTAGATATTATGATTTTTTCAGGAACACACTAAAAGAAGCAGAATCAAAATCTTATAAAAAAAATAATTCTACTGTAAGTTATATGAAAACATCAAATTAAGGCCACAATAATCAATATCAATCCAAGCCTTCTTTTTTGCTTAAGAACATTTTGTTTAAATTTCATAATAATTGATTAATTGAAACTTAGGGTTACTGACAAAAAAAAAAAAAAAAAAAAAAAAAAAAA
>MJUU01022985.1:74816-92039 GCA_002080025.1 Modiolus philippinarum
AAAAAAAAAAAAAGAAAAAAAAATTCGCGCCAATTTTAGCATGTCTTCTTGTTGAATCTCATTCTATACAATTTCGACAAATCGGAAAACGGAGCTTGAACGATAAAGAGTTTAGAAATATAAAAACCAGACCAAAAAGAATAAAATAAGAGGAACGAAGTATCCAGTGAAGATACACTATAACATTTCATGAATACATAAGTAATATAATCCAATGCTTCTATTAAAATAAGCAAATACATATAATGTGTATTCTCAAAGAATCACCCTGTCATATCTTCCCCTCTGCGGAAAAATGACTTAAATGATTATCATATTCGGCAAAGTCTTATTGAAATCGACTATACAATTTCCCAAATGCTTGAGAAACTATGGCAAAGAAATGTGTACTAAGTGAAATCTTCTAGTGTACTTCTGATTGGAAGCAAGTAATTATTTTTTTTCTTGAAATTAATGTCCAACATTGAACTGTCATCAATATTGCGTTGGAAAAAAATTAACACATATGTAGAAGAAATTAATGTGGAAAGTCCTTATATATATCTTCTTTCATTTCTCTTGTGAATGTTTATTCTGTCTTCAGCTTTAGCTTTCAAACAAAAAGAATTTATGAAAAATTGTCTTGGCAGGACTCTTCATGACTCTTTCAGTATTCTGTTTATTCCCAATTTTATCTTTATTGTCATTTACGGCCAAAGTTGTTGAAATTTCACAATTTTATAACAAGGGACATACAGTTGGTTTCAATAAATACATATAAAATAATGCTGACTTAATACTTCTATCAGGTTTTATGTTGTTGAATGTCCGATTGTCAAATTGCACCATTCCCATGACGTAATCGTTTAAATTCAAATGAATTGTATTGAATGCCTTTTGAAAAATATTTTTCACGGAATTTGATAACCTAGGTAAATATACTAGTGGGAGCTGAAAAATGAAAAATTAATCATCGTTTATTTTAAGCAAAAGAACTACAGTATTTCTAGTGTTTATTTTTGGACCTTTATCTATCCCCATGTCGAGTAACAATCTGGATTTAGATAAAGCAAAGACATTTGAAGCAAGAGAATATGGACATAAATTGTTTAAATTAATGCACAGAGTTATATTTTAATGCACTGGGCGATAAAATGAATAAAGATCAATGCAATTGCACACCGGCGCAGAGAGAAACCATAAGTTTTAGTCATTTGTTCTTAAGACCAAATTGCTCTACACAATACGTCATAATATTTTAACAATGGTGTCGATAACAAGAGTACATATTTTGTAGTCGATGGGTATTCATAGAATTCAATATGTTTGTGTAATGTGAAATAATAATTCACTCGTTTAAATTACATATTGCATGTTGTTGATATAATGGTTAGCATACTGGCAATCATTGAATAATTGAAATAGAATGACTTCATTGTAAAACTGAAATCAGCGCAGTAAAACACTGCAAGAGCAATTTAAATTTAGCAATACTTTTTTTTCTTCCTAAGGATATGTATATACAAACATCCAGTCTTCTATAACATGATGCTAAGCAATAGTAGCTAGCGATGGTAATGCACGGTCTTTATGTAGTTTTGAACTAAAAACTATATTACTTACTTAAGAATTTCCATAATGCAAGAACTATCATCCCAAATTGATACCTTATACATGTAGATTTAATTAATATTGTTACAGGATAACACAAGACATCCCACTTATGAACTTTTCAACTTTTGAAATGAAGAATTTTGATGATTTTCATCATATTTCGGGACGGCCGTGAAAATTAATATTTAAGAGGTTTTTCAGAGGAATAATTTTTAAATATTACTAGGTAAAATTAAAACTTCTGGCATATTTCAATATTTTTTTTTTATTTTGTCCATGAAATGTAGAGACTTTGTGTCATCCGCTTTTACTTGTTACTACATTTTCATCATATATGAAGTGTACTTTTGTTTATAAATGAAACACTCATGCATTATTCTTGCTATAATTACAACTTTTGAATGTCTTTTCGAAGAAAATATTAACTAAAATATCTGGAATTTTTACGAAAATAGTTTTCTGTGAAATCGTTTTGAAATTTTTCATCAAATTATTGCTTGTCAAAATCAATTACTACAAACATTATTATGTTCGCTGTTGTACTTTATAAGAAAGACATTTTCCCCCAAGTGCATTACTAGAATTCACAATGTCAAAGTATTGACAATAGACAAATGTCTCGTACACATATCATAACGGCCTATTGTTTTCATTTTAATCGTCTTTAATGGCGGTTTTTCAAATTTGAATCAATGTACCTTTCTCTTGGGAATTTATATTGTTTGTTAACAAAATATAATCAGTCAAAAAATTAAAATTTCTGTAAATCAAAACGAAGATTTATAGCCTTGATTGTCTGAAGTATTGTCATCTATTCATATTGTTAATGTAATCTATTATTTTACTTGGCTCATCTTTCTTGTCTATATTCTTTACAGGACAAATTATTGTTATTTTTGTGATTACTTGAAGATCATGTCCCATTTGCTAACATAAAGACATACCACTGTCTGGTTGCTATTTTCGTAAGTAAACAATCCGTTAATTTGATTCATCGTCTCTTCTTTGTCTTTTATTCGAACCATTTCTACTGCAGGTAAAATTTTGTTTTTGTATCATTTCGTTTGCCTTCTCTTGACTTGAATAATTGGTTATCAAATAAGAAAGATAGCAGGGAACACATAAAATGGCCGAAAATTACAATTACATGCCACTATATTCCAGAGAAATGCAAAGGCTATCTTCCAGTGAACTGCAAAGGAAAACACAATTAAGACAAATACAAACGTTAACAACGATAGGAACTCGGGGCAGCCGGAACTACCGGCAGTATAAAAAGCCGGTGGTAGGTTTAAACTGGTGTATGGGTATAGAAACCTCCTCAATCTCAGTCCCGTTTCCCTAAAATGTAATAAACATACGAATAAAACCCAATGCGGGTAGTAAATAACTTTATTTTACGACTGCATTTTTTTATGTTGTCCTTTAGTATTGCACATTCGTCTCTACTGTTTTTGCATGCAGCATGCCTTGGATATTGAGTAAAACACAAGACGAAGTATCTCCAAAGCCATGGTCTAACTTAGCAAATGAACAACGATTTTATGGTTGTTCTTCGTCTTGAAGTCACCATGAGGCATAAAACAACGATCTTTGCTTAAATACCTTACTGCAAATAGCACCGGTTTGACTGAAATGCATTGCTAGATTCGAACAACGTTATATCCACGACAATCCCCAACAAGCACAAATTTAACTGGCAAAGCGCTTAAATAATCATTGCCATCCGTTACCCAACAAAAGCACTGGTGTCTCAAGCTCGTGGAAGATTGCAACAAATAGACAAACACAGGGCACTCATCAAGTCAGTTGTTAAAAATACTTGACATTTATAAAATAGTGTAATGTGGTCATAGTAAGATTTGCAAATTACAAAGCATAATAACAAATTCCAGCAATTGAAAGTATGATAATATATCTACATTAGAAAAACTCTCATATATGAACTCTGGACAGCCAAACCTTACAACATTACTAGCAACAACCAGTAGTTTTACAGGATTTTGAATACGTAAACCTCCCCTTACTCTATGACGTGTCCATGTAGTATACCAAACCTTAAACTTTACTCAAAGAATAGACAAACTCCATTCAAAATTGATAGAAAATAAATATTAAGTTCAATAAATAGAGATTATTTTCTCTGATAGAACAAAATAATAACATTTCTTGATGAGACATCAATTGTCGAAACGGTAATAGGAAGAAACCATATTCACAGTAACTTCGGTATTTATTATGTTACCACAGGACCTATCCCGCTGCTGGTGGACTGTTAGTCCATGAGGGTATTCACCAACCCAGTAGCCAATACTTCATTGCTGGCAAGAAAACCGATTTTAATAATTTCTATTTGGAAATTTGCAATATCTAAGTTTAACTAACAAAAAATAGTTTAAAATCACGAAACATCTCCGTGTTGTATAGCTCTTTCCTGGGCTGATTTTGGCTTTTCTACTAAGAACTTATTGAGAATTTGTTCTCTATACACATATCTCGAATTATGGATTTAAACCAAAATGTTTTGTTCTTATCTGCGCTGCAGAAATATTAGTTGTGAAATGGCCGTAAGCACAAACTTAGACCGAAGTAACCTCGGTATTTTATTATGTTTGTTAGACATCATGTATAACTTGGTCAGTTTAAACCCAACAGGTCCATAATTGACTTTGTAAAAAGTCCATAATTGATAAATATATTTCCATGGACTGATATACGTTTTATGGAAGGAAGAAGTATGTAATCGGGGCATATTTAAGGAATACAACTGTTTAGCATGTCAATAATTTGAACATTACATCTGCAAATAAAAAATATGAACGTCATTTTCGCGATATTATAATGACGTCAAACGATACAATATTATATCTGTATTGAATAAATCCATTGATATTTGATTTGAAAATCACTGTCTATTACTGTTGGTAAATAAGCCATGTTTGGTATTAATTAATTATCGATTTATTTCATGACGAACCAAATACTTATTGATGTAAATCCGTCTTTCATTTCTAACAATTATGAGACGGTAATTGATAGATCAACATGTTAACGGCCGTCGCCGGATGTATGAGGAATTTCTTTTGATTGCTTACAACAGTAATTAAGATATAGATTCCTTTCCTTATAAACAACAAAGGAAAAGGTCAAAAGATTACGGAACTATTTATCTCTTGATTCATCACAAGTGTCCGGGTGATATTTTATCAGTATGAAATGGTACTTGTATTTGATAATACTTGGCTAGCCGGAACATAGTCATTGATGTTTGACGTTCCTTCAAATCATACGTTGATAAGGTACATGTTGCTAATTGTCAATCAGGTAATGTTATTTAAATGAATTGTATTCGTTTTTCACTCATTTTCTTTCTATCTGCCAAGACATTGACCTCTTGTAGGATTTATTTAAAATATTGTCAAATATTTTCCGCCTGTCTTTATAAAAATGACCTAATGTTTAGCGTATTGTATTGTGAACATTAACTATGGCATGGATGAGCGAGTGTTCAAAGTACTGCCTGTTCACGGACTGAATTTTTCAATGTTTGTCAGACTTTTCTCTGCAATAATGAATATGTAAATATGAAACTTCGTCAATCCCTTTTTAAAGATTATGCAATACTGCATGAAACGTTTCCATGCCCGTCAAGATCCTGTTGCCTGTTGTCAATTATTGTAATGGTTAGCGCTGTGAAGTGATTTTTCGCCCATTTTTTTCCTCGCTTCTATGTATACACTCACACATTTCAGTAATCTCATAGTTTATTATAAACTTATAGCTACAAAACTTTTCTATAAGAAACTTTTGTGAATTCAAACAATTTACTTTTTTCTACCAAATAAGCCTTAATCGACCAACTCGTTTGAATAACTGACCATAACAGAGGGCCAAATTAAATATTTTTATGTCGAAAAACGACAATTTGACTATTTTTTTTTCTGAAAATGGTTGATCATTTTCCATTTTACTGTTTTTTTTTTAAATTTGACAATTTTAAAAGTTTTTAGCACCAAATTTTAATTGTAAACTCTTGGTCATAAATATTGAATATTTTTGTTGAGAATGCCTGAGATATTGAAGGGATTTTTGTTTCCAAAAATTCAAATTATCCTTTAAAAATCGCTGAATTTATCACTTAAATCATTCTTGTGCACAGTTGGCATCAAAAATCGCATTTTGTGAAATATTTGTCCACCAAATAATTTATTTAAAAAATGTCCCATTTTCACAAAAAAATGTGTTTCAGAACAGTTTGAAGGAGTGGTCTGACAGCATTCAGACTGATTGGTTCAAGAATGCACTCGATATTTCAAGTAAACTAACCGTGCAAAATTATACCAAATTGTTGATATCTATAAAAACATTCAAAGTTAGCTTATTCAAAATTGTACCTTTTGTTACGTACTGGGTTCTTAATTTCGTATTTTTTCTTTAAGTGGAATCTCTCAAACGAACATGAAATATCTTGCAGTGCAACTAAGAAATTGCATGCCAAGGCCCGTTATGACCCCTTGTCCTTTGGGACTTTGCTATTTCTATCCTGTCCTATTTATTTAATGTTGAAGCTGGTAGTGTGGTTTTTATTGTTCTTACACTAATCCTTTTTTAGCTCACCTGGCTATGCCAGGGTGAGCTTTTGCCATCACTTGGCGTCCGTCGTCCGTCCGTCTGTCNGCCAATTGGAACCAAACTTGGTCACATTAGTCCTTGGGTGGTCCCCTTTAAAAAAGGTATCCGTACCTCATCCAAGATGGCCGCCAGTGGGGAACATAGTTTTAACATTGGACCCTATGGGAAAACACATTAAAAGGTCTTCTTCTCAGAAACTACCAGCCCAATTATAACCAAACTTAGTCACACTGGTCCTTACATGGTCCCTTCCAAAAAAGGTATCCGACAGGTCCGTACCTCACCCAAGATGGCCGCCAGCGGGGAACATAGCTTTAACATTGGACCCTATGTAAAAGACATTCAAAGATCTTCTTGTCAGAAACTACCAATCCAATTATAACCAACTTAGTCACAATGGTCTTTAGATGGTCCCTTCCAAAAAGGTATCTGGCAGGTCCGTACCTAATCTAAGATGGCCTCCAGCGGGGAACATAGTTTTAACATTGGACCCTATGGGAAAGACATTCAAAGATCTTCTTCTGAGAAACTACCAGTCCAATTATAACCAAACTTAGTCATATTGGTCCTTAGATGGTTCTATCCGAAAAAAGGTATCCGGCAGGTCCGTACCTAACTCAAGATGGCCGCCAGCGGGGAACATAGTTTTAACATTGGACCCTATGGGAAAGACATTCAAAGATCTTCTTCTCAGAAACTACCAGCCCAATTATAACCAAACTTAGTCACAATGTTCCTTAGATGGTCCCCTCCAAAAAAAGTATCCGGCAGGTCCGTACCTCATCCAAGATGGCCGCCAGCGGGGAACATAGTTTTAACATTGGACCCCTTGGAAAAAACATTCAAAGATCTTCTTTTCAGAAACTACTAGTCCAATTGAAACTAAACTAAGCCTCAATGGTCCTTAGATGGTCCCTTCTAAAATAGGTATCCGGCAGGTCTGTACCTCATCCAAGATGGCCGCCAGCGGGAACATAGTTTTATCATTGGACCCTATGGAAAAGACATTTAAAGATCTTCTTCTCAGAAACTACCAGTCCAATTATAACCAAACTTAGTCACAATGGTCCTTAGATGGTCCCTTCCAAAAAAGGTATCTGGAAGGTCCGTACCTCATCCAAGATGGCCGCCAGCGGGAACATAGTTTTAACATTGGACCCTATGGAATATACAAGATCTTCTTCTCAGAAACTACTAATCCAATTACAACCTCTGCCCAAATTTTTGAATTTTATTTGAATTGTGATCTGAATGTTTTAATTTCAGCAATATATATTACCTTGATTATAAGGGGAACCCCTGCCCAAATTTTTTTTGAATGGTGTTCTGTTATGGGTTGTAATGGATAGTGGAGCTTTCAGTTGCCATGGAAACCAAACAAGAACACTATAATTTTAGGGAAAAAAAGTATTCTGCTAAATTTTGTGTTTTGTTTTTCCTATTGGAAATGCCTTTTATTTATGTCAGCCATGGTCCAGGTGAGCGATACAGGCTCTTGAGAGCCTCTTTTTTGGACACAGTTTGGATAAGGTAACTGTGATCATGATAGATTAGTTTTCATTGAAATTTTCTCAGCTGAAGTAATTCATACATAAACAATGAAAAAATATGGAGTAAATGCACATGAAACAAAGTGTCTACAAATGCATGGCCGAACCAAGCAGAAGAAAAATCGTGAAGTCACTATGAGGCTTCAACAATGAGCTTTGTTCATTCATCATATCACGTTCTTGAAGGCACCTTACACCAGTTTGTGCAGAAGTCTTTACCAAATGTCAACAACGCTGTATCCATATCTTTATTCAGTTGATGCGGGTTTGTCAGCAAACATAAATTAAACTAACAAAGTGCCTTTACAATAATTGTTATCCGTTGCCCGACAAAAGCACTAGTGTCTCAAGCAAGTGGACGATTACAACATACAGACAACACATGGCACTCATCAAGTCGATTGTGAGAAAACTTGGTAATATAAAAAGTGAGAAGTGGGAACTTTAAACAGGTGTTCAGAATAACATTCTAAAAATTAATCAAATTTGAAAGTTTGATAGTATATCCATATAAAAACTTCCTTCACAAACACATGCACCATAACTGAAATACACAGAGAGCATACATCTCTCTCACGAGGAATCTTTTTTACGGACTCCACACTGCAGGAGAGACAAACTCCAATCTTAAATTTGGGTAATTAAAAACTACCGAACAGAGTGGTCAAGAGCCGAATTCCATTAGACAAAAAGACAAATTAGGTGGAAAACACCGGCAAAAGTGTCGACTGCAATGGTCCTGACTATGTACAGGCATTTCAAAAGAAATGGTGGGTTAGAGCGGTTTTATGGCTAGCCAAACATTCCCTTCCATTGCAGTAGTGTGCGGTGTCAACTCAACAATTGTCAGTGAAAGGTTGTAGTTGTCCAAGTATTAAGTAAAGAAAGAATCTTAAATGAACAATGTAAGGATTTGGCGTAAATGCGCATGAGAACCAAGCAATGGAACCACACTTTTATTGTTGATACATATCTGAATTTTGTTACAGTGTCTGTATTTTAATGACATATTATGACATTATAAGGTATGCATTGTTAAATCGTTACTGTTAAACTTATTAGGGGACGACCATTTGAGTTTCGGGGGGGGGCTTCGACGATTTTGATTAGAATATTTATTTATTTTTATGAAAATCTCGACCAAATGATTTTTTTCACCAAATGTCATATCGAATAAATAAATACCGAAGTTACTGTGAATTTAGTTTCTGCATATGCGCATTTCGACAACTTATGTCTCTTCAGTGCAGATAAAATCTAAACGTATGGAAGACCATAAACTCAAAGAACTGATAAAGAACAAATCACCAATATGATCAAAATGTAAAGCCAAAATCAGCAAAGGACAGAGCTTTGCATGAGGGAGATATTCCTTAGTTTTCAACAAAATTTACAAAAATTTATATTTTGTAAGGTTCCAAATATAATCGGCTTTCGGGTCGGCACCGAAGTTCTGACTACTGGGCTGATGAATACCCTAGGGGACTAACAGTCCACCAGCAGTGGCATTGACCCAGTGGTAACAAATAAATAAATATCGAAGTTACTGTGAATTTGGTTTCTGCATATGCGCATTTGACAACTTATGTCTCTTCAGTGCAGATAAAATCTAAACGTTTGGAAGACCATAAACTCAAAGATGTTTAAAAACTGACACAGAACAAATCACCAATATAAACAAAATGTACAGCCAAAATCAGCTAAGGACAGAGCTTTGCATGAGTCAGATACTCCTTAGTTTTCAACAAAATTTACAAAAACTTAGATATTGTAAGGTTCCAAATATATTCGGCTTTCGAGTCAGCACAAAAGTGCTGACTACTGGGCTGGTGAATCAAATTATTTATTTGCAATTGCAATAATAATTTTATTCTTCAGATCAATATTAAATTATTTAGAGTGAATTTATTTTGGTCTTAATACTTTACAAGATGCATCCTTTGAAAAAATGTGATTACATCGAAAAATACTGTGCAATTCAGACCCTTATTTGATGAAGATATTTTGAATTCTCTTTTTAATATCGATCATTACGATCGTCCTGCATTCAAGATCGGGCCTAACTATGAATTTATTTTACCATATTAAGACAGTTAAACATGTATTCAAATATTAACTCACTTGAAACTACAAAAGTAATAAGCACCAAACTGAGGGTCCTATTTAAACTTGTGATCATTATTCAAAATAGTCACCTACGAGAAGTCACCTGCGAGAACTGGATCCTATGAGGAAATAAATTCTAAGATCTTCGCTTCTAAATTGTCTTAGCCAGTTTTATCCAGAGATGGCCACAAATGTGGTTTCCTCTTAAACAGTATTACTATGTTCATTTCTTACCCACTTTTGTAGCAACGTGCCTAAATAATTCAACATATGATGATGTGGTCTATTGGTCTTTTTATAGATCATTTTCTAGGTGATCGATACATTACTTGATCTTGAAAGGCTTTTGTTTTTTTTCTACTTTCGTTACAAATTAAATTTATCTTGAAACAAGGGCATTTTTCTTGCTAAATAAATTTAGATATTATTTGATTTTAATGATTGGATTTTATAAGAAAAATGATATGTTTGAATTGTAAAACAAAATACCATAGTTAATTTGACAACATATAGCCACTCAACAACTTCAATGCTGATAAACTTGGATAGACTCCAAAGATACAGTTACAACGACAGTAGAATATCGAAGGAACAAGTGAAGCGATGATCACAAAAATACAAGTCAAAAGACATGGCAAAAACGGCAACAGAGAAAAACAAAGACAAAACAAGGACGTGAGACAGCCACAATGCACGGAAATAAAAAGATAACATAAGAACTAAGGCAGTCCCATGAAAATCGGGAGTGACATTAAGTGCTTCGGAAGGACAAGCATGTCCTGCTCCGCTAGTGGTACCCGTTACACTATAAGTGAGTCAAGCCAGTGTGGAGTCAAATTCGCTTATGTCAAATCCGTGAAGACGTGAAATCCAGCCGAAAATGCTCACCCCGAAAAAATGTTTTTGCAGATTGTCGATTTTACAATTTATGTCTCTTGCAAGCAGATTAAATTAAAAAAAGAATAACACAATTCAACCGAAAGATGTTTTAAATCTAATAGAAGGCAAAGTAAGTGAGAACCAAACCGTCAGTTAAAAGAACAATCCAGGTAAATGGCAACATCGGGAACACCAAGAAACAAGAGATCAAACTAGAGGTTGTCGGAACGACAACTATCCCCGCAAATCATGTTTGACACAGAAAACTGTTGTTTTACACCCTGGGCATAATTTTCTCAATACTTTTCAACTTTTGATAGTCGGTCTTTTCACAAAAAGAATTTAAGGATATATGATTTTAGGCAGAATCCAAAATATAAGTGGTCTTTGAGACTTTCAGGAAATTTACCAAGATTGAAATCAAATTGATTTATCTGTTTGTCCTAAACTAAACAAAGTATTTACGTATGACTGCTAGGTAGAATTCCAAAAAATAAGTGGTCTTTGAGACTTTCAGGGAATATACCAAAACTGGTATCGAATATTTTTGAAATCCAGTTGATGAAAGTGTTTGTCCTAAATCAAAGAAGCTATTTAGAATAACAGGAAACACCTACAATGGCCGAAAAACATAGTTACATGCCACAAAGTAAATAGGAACTGCACAAGGAAAAAACCCACAATAAAAATACATAAGACAAACGTAAACAACGATAGGAACTCGGGACAGCCGGACTTGGTACCGGCACTAGCAAAAGCCAGCGGTAGGGTTAAACCGGTTTATGGGTACCCAAACCTCCGCTTTCTCTGTCCCGTTTCCCTATAGTATAATAAACATACGAATAAAACCCATACAGGTAGACTACTAACGCCATGACCAAAATCTTGAAAAGAAAAATTGGGGAACATTACGTAATTTTGAAAGATGGGTCAAGGAGCCTAGTCTGCCGGTAAAACACTGTCGCACTACGGAAGAAAATTCAAATTCAAAACTCCTAATGGGTTTGGTAAAGAATCATCATGTGTTTCAGTAGACATAGGCAGTATCAGTGAGAGGCAAGTATGTGTGTATGGTTGCTAGGTAGAATTCCAAAAAATAAGTGGTATTTGAGACGTGCAGGAAATTTACCAAAATTAGAATCAAATATTTTTGAAATCCAATTGATGAACGTGTTTGCCCTAAATTAAAGAAGCTGTTAGGTAGAATTCCAAAAGATAAGTGGTCTTTGAGACTTTCAGGAAATTTACCAAAATCGGAATCAAATATTTTTGAAATCCATTTAATTAAAATGTTTATCCTAAACTAAACAAATTATTTTAGTATGGTTGCTAGGTAGAATTCCAAGAAAAAAAGTGATCTTTGAGACTTTCAGGAAGTTTACCAAACTTGGAATCGTATTTTAGAATTCTAATTGTTTAAAATCTCATTCTCTATCAAACAATTGCTAAAATACATAATTATATGTTCAAATTTCAAAAATATAAGTCTTTGACATTTTCAAGAAATTTACCAAATCTGCATAAAGATATTTTATCCCTAAATCCAAAAATGTAGGAGGAGATTGTGTCACATGCCACAGGTGTCAAAATCCAAATTTTGGGCCTTTGTCAAAATTTACATTTTTGGGCCTCTTGTTTGCACCAAGATATAGATAAAAAAACGAAAACTTATTGTGCATCTACAGACTAAATGCATCAATTCTACAACAAAATTAAATTCATAAATCCATAAATGTAGGAGGATAATAACCAATACGATCAAAATTAGCTAAGGACAAAGTTGTGCAAAAAAAATATAAGTATTGTGGGTCCTTTCAGAGTAAATGAGGTATATAATAATGTGGTTTCTAGATTTATTCTAATGTCGCTGTAAAAAAAGAGTTTTACTAGATCTTCATTTCGTTTGATTATATTCTATAATTACTGCAATACATTATGCATTTTCATTTTCGATTTTTAACCAACAGTAATAATTTGGAAGAAACAAATCTATTATCTTATTTTGTTCCCTTAGGAAAATTGAAATTGTAACAAAAGAATTTTGATTTAATGTTAATTAAATTATTAAATTTTGAATCAAATGCCTCGGGAACTTCATATCCAATTCAATTATTCTAGGAAATAATTATCTCATTTTTGTTTCCTATGGTAGTATGTTTTATTTCACCATGCAGACCAGCTTTCAACTCACACAGATGTTAGCAGATTGGCTGTAGTGAAATACAACACAATGTTGGTACGGGGAGGATTATCGAGAAACATGCTATTGATATAAAGATCGGTTCAAAGTTTTGTTTAAACTGTTCTATTCTGTCTTTCAGGTTGTTGTTACTTTGTAATTCTGTGGTTTTGTAACATTGAGTTTAATTCAAAACAATGGCAGTAGGAACAAGGGAAGCGAAGACTACAAAAATCGAAATCAAAAGACATGGCAAAAACGGCAACAGAGAAAAACAAAGACAAAACAAGGACGTGTGACAGCTTCAACGCACGGAAATAAAAAGACGACATTAAAAACTAAGGCACTCATTGTGTGAACTCCCATAATAAGCGGGAGTGACATCAGGTGTTCCGGATGGGTAAGCATGTCCTGCTCCGTTATTTAATTGTTGTTTGTTTCTTTCCCATAAGAGTACGTCTTGTCTGGTTTATCAATTAAAATTATATAAAATTTGAGGAAATAAAGGTATTTAGATGATTGGAACTGCGGTAAAGACATTTAAATATGACTGGTGTAAGTTTTAAATAAAACAAAAGTTCCGAATGATAAGTATTGATTTGTCAAATAACGAAATACAGAAGTTACTGTGAATTAAGTTTCTTCATATGCGCATTTTGACAACTTATGTCTCTTTAGTTTAGTGCAGATCAAATCAAAACATTTGGGATACAAAAAATACCAAAGTGCATAAAAATAGTAAATTTCGGTATGCTGTACACGTGTTTCAAGGAGTAACCCCTCATCAGCAGCATTAAAATCAAATTATATGTAAAGCAATAATCGAGAAGTAGTCCAAAAAGAAGTACTAATTCCAAAAAATCTCGAAATAGGAAGCCTAATCCAGTATCAATGACATCTACCGAGTGCCATACACGGAAAGAAGCCTCAGTATTTTTAAGTGGTTAGAATTTTGATAAAAACAGTAAATTTCTATAACACGTAAGGTAATATTTTGATGTCCGACAAGTCTGACTATTGGGAAGGTGAATACCCTCGGGGACCTTTGGAAATCAATAAAACCGAAATATGTGTAAAGCCGACAGAGAACATATTACCTATAGGATCTAAAAAGTTAAGCCAAAATCAGCTAAGGACAGACCTATGCAAGAGCGAGGTTTTAACAAATATTAGATACTGCATGTTTATTTTAAAAAAAAATCGGTTTTCGGGCCAGCACCGATGTACTGGCTACCGTGTTAGTGAATACCCTCGGGAACTAACAGTCAACTAACAATTGCATCGGCCCAGTGGTAATAAATAAAAAAAATACCGAAGTTACTGTGAATTTAGCATCTGCATATGCACATTTCGACAACTTATGTCTCTTCAGTGGAGATCAAAAGCGCCGTTTATCAGTGTCTATATACCTTTCAATGATAACTACAAATAAAACTAGCATGTCAATCGTTCGAATTCTTAAGAATAATTGATAGGTCTTTCCCAAAGTTGCGTCAGAATGTAATCATTATTGATTCATGGGAAAAACCAACATTCTAAGCTTATAGACTTTCTAACATGAAATACATTTTTTTCAAAGTGACCTTGACATTTGACCTTGAAGTCATTTTGAAGATCAAGTCATCCTGAACAGGTCAAACCTGGCCATTTCTAATTAATGTTACCAAGTATCAAAGTGATATGTATAAAGACTTTTCGGCAAATGGTGAAAGACAAAAAATAATAATCAGAAGAAATACAAGAAGGTATTTCCACCGAAATGGGAAAAACCTTAATAAACGATTTGCCTTGAATTCTAATTTTTTCGGTTTGTAAGGAAAATTTTGACAGATATGAATAAAATAAATATCTTGCCTTAGACTCGAAACTAAACTAATGGTTTTCTAAACTTGTAGTTTCACTAACTGATGTTATTTTTTTCAATTTTAATTCAGGGCTTGTGGGTTGTGTGGTACACAGTTTAATGTCCTTTTGTGTTCATTCTTTGTCGACATTAGGAACGCACTCTTTCGGAGTTAGCAAACCTTCTTAAAGCAAAAGAAATACTACAATGATTTCGAGAAGAGAGTGTCGAAATTAATCTGATCAATTTTCCCTTTTTTAATTTGTCCGTTGCATATTTGCATAATTCTCCACCAGCAAAAAAAATATCAATAACCTTCACTGACCTTAAATAACACTCGAAGAAGATGGATAAATTAATATATATCGGCTAGAGTCGTCACATAACTTTCTTCTATATGGCCTTTTTCGAGGGTGTGTTACAGCCCCTTTTGTATGTATGTAATCCCTTAATTACAAATATGAAAATTGCAAAAAAATTACGTTTAATTCTGCCACCAACCCTTATTAAAGCAGTGACCACTTTTGTAGTCCAATTGAATACGACCACCTAAGATTTTATATATAAATTGTAAATAAAAGGGTATGGAGTAAATGCACATGAGACAAAGTCTCTACAAAACCTGGTAAAAACAAGCAAAGAAACAACGCTTTAATTGTTGCTCTTCATCTTGAAGTCATCATGAGGCCTTCAACAATAAGCTTTGGTCATACCTCATAGTAAGTTAAAGACGGCCCCTAGCACCGGTTTGAGAGGAAGACTTTGCTAATTGTCGAGCAACGCTACATCCATGTCTTCACTAGTCATGGGTGCGGGATTGTCAACAAACATTAATTAAACTGGCAAAATGCTCTTACAATCATTGTCATCCTTTGCCCGACAAAAGCACTAGTGTCTTAAGCTTGTGGACGATTACTACATATAGAAAAACACAGGGCACACATCAAGTCGAATGTAAGAAAACTTGGCGTTATAAAATAGTTAGACGAGGGCAATTTAAACAGGTGGTCAGAATTACATTTCGAAATTACAGAAAAAATGCCGAAATTTGAAAGTATGAATAGTATATCCATATGAGAAATTCTGTCACGAACAAGTACACCATAACTGAAATATATAGAGAGCATACACCTCTTGCACGGGGACTCTTTTTACAGACTCCACACTACAGGAGAGACAAACTCCAGTCGTAAACTGTAAATGAAAGGATGAGGAGTAAATGCACATGAGACAAAGTCTCTACAAATACATGGTAAAAACAAGCAAAGGAACAACGATTTTATTGTTGTTCTTTATCTTGAAGTCACCATGAGGCCTACAACAATGAGCTTTGCTCATACATCATAGTAAGTTCAAGACGACCCTATTACGGGTTTGAGCGGAATTCCTTGCTAATTATCGAGCAACGCTACATCAGTGTCTTCACTGGTCATGGGTGCGGTTTTGTCAACAAACATTAATTAAACTGGCAAAGTGTTTTCTTACAATCACTGTCATCCACTGTTATAAGTTGTGTAAAATATGCACTAAAATATTACCGCTTAATCATTGTTTGAAATGAACATCAGTGTAAGTGTTCATTTTGTGTTTTCATAAAAATGTATTACCTTGATATCAGTCTCATTGTCAATTTACTATGTTAAGCTTTTCATCATTTAGTAAGAGGTTGATAAATCAAATATGGCAGCATATGTCAGTCTACAGTTAGGCTATGACCTTGACCATTATCTAATGGCCCAGTGCCTATACTCAATATTTCACGAAATGATATGGAGTAAATGAACATGTGACCATAACACATATGTTAACTCCAACTGCAATAATTTAAATGAGCTGTATGGCCATTTCGGAAATTAATTCCTCATCAGCAGCACTAGAAAACAAACAAAGGAAATCCATATCCAAAAAATGTTTAAAATGCATAAAACCAAACGAAATCCGAATAATCAGTAATATCAAATATAGCTAAGGACAAACCTACGATGAAGGGAGTTAATCCTCGATTTTAGAATTTACATAAATTTAGATAATAGTAACTGAACAAAGTGTACACATGAGATATTATCTCATGTACAAGTACACCATATCTAAGAAAAATAAAGAGCATTCATCTCTACCACACTCAGTTTATTTTACTTCAGTTAAATTCCCAATATCAAAATTGGTATGCATAACAAAATACTAAAGTTTCTGCGAATTTAATTTCTGTATATAACTCTCTCGACAACTGATGTTTCTTCTACCAGAAACCATATATACCTGATATTTGTTATTGGTGTTTTATTGTACACAATAGACTTTACTTTGGCTGCTGTCTAATCTTATTTCCTTTTGAAAGAAAAGGATAGGGATGGCCTTTCTGGTATTTAGTCCAACGCAATTTGCATACCTTTGTATTTAACAATTGAAATGCTTTGCTCACATTTCAAAAAAAAAAAAAA
>MJUU01022989.1:0-13361 GCA_002080025.1 Modiolus philippinarum
TTTACTTGGCTTACTGTGGCTTTTCATTTGTATCTACTTATACACTGACATCGTTGATCTGAAATTTGACCTTCCCCACTTTTGTTTACTTACGGGAGTTACGTCCCCTTTTATGACGTCATAAGATTCAAGCGGGATTTTTGAATGTTGAGTATAACGTTATTTTTAGAATTATCTGGTACATATAATAGGTGTCAAGAGTTAAAGACACAGTTTTGTAAGTCGACGTTGTTTGAAAATGTGCTTATCTACAAAGGAAAAACATAAAGACAAGTGCATTATGAATGTCAAGCAGATACAAAAATCGCGGGAAAAAGATCGTGTAAGTGTTCTTACCCAGGCGGTTGGGTGAGACGGAAAATGGGTGGGTGAGACGGAAAAATCTCACTCAGGCAT
Source organism: Modiolus philippinarum (assembly GCA_002080025.1). Lineage (NCBI taxonomy): Eukaryota > Metazoa > Mollusca > Bivalvia > Mytilida > Modiolidae > Modiolus > Modiolus philippinarum. The sequence continues at coordinate 397 of MJUU01022989.1, forward strand.
TGGATACATAGAAAGCACTACAGGTAGGGTGAGAAAAGCTGATCTCATCCACCCCAAATTACGAGATTTCTCTATCCCATAGGCGAGAATATAAGAATCTTACACGGGTGGGTGTGCGAGACAATATGAATCTAACACGGGTGGGTGTGCGAGACAAGGAAATTTCACACACCCAAGGGCAAGATTAAGGTTGTCTCTGACGAGGCTTTGCCGAGTCAGAGACTACCTAATGTTGCCCAAGGGTGTGTGAGATTTACCTTGTCTCGCACACATACCCGTGTTTGATTTGTTTTCTCACCCTGCCAACACGAACGGGCAGTTGCTCATTTTGACATTGGACATCATGTTTTGTACTACTAAGCATATACGTTGGATTTCTGTTGACACTAAATAATTCAAAACATAATACATTACACAATTATTTACTTGGCTTACTGTGGCTTTTCATTTGTGTCTACTTATACACTGACTTCGTTGATCTGAAATTTGACCTTCCCGACTTTTGTTTACTTACGGGAGTTACGTCCCCTTTTATGACGTCATAAGATTCAAGCGGGATTTTTGAATGTTGAGTATAACGTTATTTTTAGAATTATCTGGTACATATAATAGGTGTCAAGAGTTAAAGACAAAGTTTTATAAGTCGACGTTGTTTGAAAATGTGCTTATCTAAAAAGGAAAAACATAAAGACAAGTGCATTATGAATGTCAAGCAGATACAAAAATCGCGGGAAAAAGGTCGTGTAAGTGTTCTCACCCAGGCGGTTGGGTAAGACGGAAAATGGGTGGGTGAGACGGAAAAATCTCACCCAGGCATTGGTTACATAGAAAGCACGACAGGTAGGTTGAGAAAATATGAATCTAACACGGGTGGGTGTGCGAGACAAGGAAATCTCACACACCCAAGGGCAAGAATAAGGTTGTCTCTGACGAGGCTTTGCCGAGTCAGAGACTACCTAATCTTGCCCGAGGGTGTGTGAGATTTACCTTGTCTCGCACACATACCCGTGTTTGATTTGTTTTCTCACCCTGCCAACACGATTTTGACGTTGGACATCATGTTTTTTACTACTAAGCATATACGCTGGATTTCTGTTGACACTAAATAATTCAAAACATAATACATTACACAATTATTTACTTGGCTTACTGTGGCTTTTCATTTGTGTCTACTTATACACTGAAATCGTTGATCTGAAATTTGACGTTGTTTGAAAATGTGCTTATCTAAAAAGGAAAAACATAAAGACAAGTGCATTATGAATGTCAAGCAGATACAAAAATCGCGGGAAAAAGATCGTGTAAGTGTTCTCACCCAGGCGGTTGGGTGAGACGGAAAATGGGTGGGTGAGACGGAAAAATCTCACCCAGGCATTGGATACATAGAAAGCACTACAGGTAGGATAAGAAAGAAAAATCTCACCCAGGTTTTGGTTACATAGAAAGCACTACAGGTAGAGTGAGAAAGAAAAATCTCACACCGCTAAAAATAGGAACTGACCTGTCTCAAAGGTGAGAACATAAACTCAAAGATACTTAAATATTTAACGATAGGATATGGATTAAATGAACATGACACCATAACACATATGCTAACTCCAACTGCAATAATTTTAATGAGCTGTATGGCCGTTTCGGAAATTAATTCCTCATCAGCAGCACTAGAACCTAAACGTAGGAAATCCATAATTTAATTAAAATGTTTAAAAACGAAATCCGAATAATCAGTAATATCAAATATAGCTAAGCACAAAACTACGGTGGAGGGAGTTAAACCTTAGGTTTTAGAATTTACATAAATATAGATAATAGTAATTGAACAATATTTTACGAGATGACATGGAGTAAACGAACACGAGACCATAACACATAAGTAAACTCCAACTGCAATAATTTTAATGAGCTGCACTAGAACCCAAACATAGGAAATCAATAATTTCAAAAAATATTAAAATGCATAAAACCGTACATATGAGATATTATCTCATATACAAATACACCATATCTAAGAAAAATAAAGAGCAAACATCTCTAACACGGGTTATTGTTTTACCAACTCACACTTAAAAGACAAACTCATGTATGGATATGGATATGGAGTAAATGAACATGACACCATAACATAAGAACTAATAGAGAACAAATAACCAAATATGATTAAATGAAAAAAAATCAATGTTGCAAGTTAATAAATAAATCGGCTTTTGAATAATGACTAAACAAAATTGAATTAAAGATAAAAATATTGTTTAACTAAGTTAAAGACAATTTAATTTTTAACACAGTTGAATGAGGTATGAGTAAAGCTCATTTTTGAAGGCCTAATGGTGACTTCAAGATTAAGGAAAACAATAAAAGCATTGTTCGATTGCTTGGTTTTACCATGTATATGTAAAGATTTTGTCTCACGTGCATTTACTCCACATCCTATCATTGTTTATTGAAGGTAAGATTAAAAGTAGAACACAGCCACGAAATAAGTATTTACAAAGATGATATAATTTCACTAAATACCGAATTTTTGTGAAATGGGGGGGGGGGGGTGATAACAAATGTACCGAAAACAGAATTGTCGTGAGCCAATGTCAAAGTGGCAAAAGAACAGGGAAACCCACTAAAACAAATGGTCGACCGCAATAGTCCTGACTTGGTACAGACATTTCAAGTAGGTCTAACCAGTTTTGGGACGCAAAATCTCTCCTCCATAGTGATAGTGTCCCGTAGCAACTCAACAGCAGTTGCTATTGACAAGTCTTAAGACCCCCAGTACTAATAAAAATGAAGTTGTGAAAGATTTGTCAGGTGGCTGATTGGTTAATGTCATTGTCTACTCCTAGGACAAAACCAGTTAAAGTTCAATTCTTCATATGGCCTTTCGATAGCTTATTCAGTGCAGATCAAATCACCAAATCACCAAAAGCCAAAAAATATATAGAAACTATATAATAGAGAACAAATACTAGTAACTAAGACGAAGTTAAATAACTGTTTAACACAGTAAAAACTTGATTAAGATAGGAAATAACAGAGTTAAAAACAACCATAAAATGTTAAAAGTTGAGAGCCAGCTAAACAAAAGATTAATAATAATGAAAACCTCAAAATAAAAGTATATCTTAACACAGTCACATAATTATTGACTGAATGTATACAGTGAATAACAGAGAAATATGTGAATATGAGCATAATATCAATGTTATTACATAGCATATTAAGCAATGAAGGGATATGGAGTAAATGCACAGGAGAAAAAGTCTCTACACATTCATGGTAAAAGAAAGCAATGGAACAACGCTTTTACTGTTGTTTTTCTTCTTAAAGTCACCACGAGTCAATAAATGAGCTTTGTTCATACCTCATAGTAAGTTCAATAAGCAATGAAAGGAACTGGAGTAAATGCACATGAGACAAAGTCTCTACAAATACATGTTAAAACCAAGCTTTTATTGTTATTCTTCATCTTGAAGTCACTATGAGGCCTTAAGCAATGAGCTTTGCTCATACCTCCTGGTAAGTTGAAGACGGCTCCTAGCATCGGTTTGAGAGGAATTTATCGCTAGATGTCCAGAAACGCTACATCCATGTATATTCCGAATTACAGATGTAAGCCTGCTTTTGATTGGATGACGTTCGTTGAATGTCAACATATATTCGGAAAACTGCCAGGTAATATAAGTTGTCATGGAAATTGACAACGTCATAACATGTAAACAACATGGTGAAATTGATAAGAGTAACATTTTTGGCAGATTTCATTTCACCAGGGCTGTTCATCGGAATATAAAGGTAATTCAGGTTACAGACGGGATATATAGCGTGACCTACCCTGGATGTTTATTATATTTCCATCGGCTTCGCCTCGGGAAATATAACTAAACATCCAGGGTATGTCACGCTATATACCCCGCCTGAAACCTGAATAACATATAATATTGCGGTCATGAATGCGGGATTGTCAAAAATGCATTTATAGAAAATAATTTTAAAGCTCTCAAACTTAAAATATGGCGTCACTCGCAAACAGCTTATTACTAAGATCATTTCTTATCCTCGTTATTACGGAAATATGTTTAAAAAGTGCCAGATAGCGATTAAATCCAGAAAAACTGGGACTTCACTAACATTCTGTATGTAATAGGGGATATCAACAAGACATTCTGCTTGCATCCGTTAAATTAGCTTCGAGTTCCAGTGACCAGAAAATTTTACATACACACTGGCCTCTCACTGATAATGCTGATGTCTACTGAATATATGACGATTCTCGACCAAACGCTTGGGGAAGTTTTGAGTTTTATTTTTCTGTCCCAGTATGAAAATACTTTACCAGCACATTAAGCTCCTTAAGCTAGCAAGCAGATTAGCGGCGTACACCCTTTGACCAATCTTTCAAAATTACCTAATGTCATTTTCTCTCCTTTCAAGATTGAGGTCATGGAGTTTGTAGTCTACCTATGTTTGTTTTATTCGTATGTTTTATTATACTATAGGGAAACTGGACATATAAAGTAGAGGTTTTGGTACCCATAAACCGGTTTTACCCTGCCGCTGGCTTTAGCTAGTGCCGGTACCAAGCTCACATATCCCAAGTTGACATTTTTTGTCTGTGCGTTTTGTTTCTTTTTTGTCTTGTATATCACAATGTTATTTGTTTTTCTTTTTTGTCTTGTATATCGCACTGTTATGTTTTGTATTCTTTTTTGTCTTGTATATAACAATGTTATTTTTTTCTTTTTTGTCTTGTATATCAAATTGTTATGTTTTGTATTCTTTTTTGTCTTGTATATCACAATGTTATTTTTTTTTCTTTTTTGTCTTGTATATCACACTGTTATGTTTTGTATTCTTTTTTGTCTTGTATATCACATTGTTATGTTTTGTATTCTTTTTTGTCTTGTATATCACAATGTTATTTTTTTTCTTTTTTTGTCTTGTATATCACACTGTTATGTTTTTTTCTTTTTTGTCTTGTATATCACACTGTTATGTTTTGTATTCTTTTTTGTCTTGTATATCATACTGTTATTTTTTTTCTTTTTGTTTGTCTTTTCTCTAATTTCTAGCAAATATAAACACCTCCTGAACAGTTTGTTATCGAAATGATAATCAACATGGGTATTATTTGATCTCAGGTGGCGATTGGGCAATCATGTAAATGTCTCGTGTCAGTTTCTAGAAATAGTGCAACCGGATGTTGATGAAATTAACAAATGCATCATTGTCTTGCGAAACAGTGTTTGCATTTTTATGACTAAGATAACTTGATTTATTGATAAAATGACATTTTTATCAAAAATATTATATTCAACACCCCTTTCAAAGAATGGCGCAATGATACACATAGCAACGATGATAGCAACAAAATGGCGGCATACTTGAGACGAGAGACAACGGAGATCGCTTTACTTTAAATAAATTGGGTAGAAATTAGAGAAACAATCACTAACATTGTTTTCCGGTTTATTACGATAATTTCTCACATCTCGATAGTTAAATTTTCACATTTTAAAGTTCTCGGATAAACCTCGAACTTCAAAGTGTGAAAATTTAACTATCTCGATGTGAGAAATATGCGTAATAAACTGGAAACAATGTTAGAGACAATATGTATATCACACTGTTATTTTTTTGTCTTGTTTATCACACTGTTATTTTTTTTGCTTGTATATCACACTGTTATTTTTTTTTCTTGTATATCACATTGTTATTTTTTTTTGTCTTGTATCACACTGTTATTTTTTTTTTGTCTTGTATATCACACTATTATTTTTTTGTCTTGTATATCACACTGTTATTTTTTTGTCTTGTATATCACACTGTTATTTTTTTGTCTGGTATATCACACTGTTATTTTTTTGTCTTGTATATCACACTGTTATTTTTTTTCTTTGTCGATGATGGTGAAACAGATTTTCCGTTGTGATACAAATGAATATTTTTTTGTTTGTTGGTTTTGTTTGAGGGTAAGATGTGACATGTACCATGGATTTTAATTGGTTTGTCTTAGAGTTAGAAAATTACATTCACCAATCAGCGATCCAACAGATCTCTCACAACCTCATTTTATGATTTACTACTGGGATGAAAATTCAACTGTCTTACGACCTGTCGATGGCAATTGCTGTTGGGTTGCTCCTGGACACTACTGCCATGGAAGGGGAGGTTTGGCGCGCCATATAAGCGCTTAAACCCACAATTTTTTTTGAAATATCTGTACAAAGTCAGGGCCATTGCGGTCTACAATGTTACAGTGAAATTCCACCTGCTTTGCCTTTTTGCCTGTTGGACTTTGGCTCTTGACAATTCTGTTTGATGATTGGCTAATATAGCCGTCTGCTCAATATAAATGACAATGCTGAATGTCATTTTATTAGTAAACAGCCTACTTGATTGTAGGAAGTGTGATACACATATCTACCGTAATTACTGTACAGAAATTAAAACAAACATCGTGGTTAATTCATTGCTGGTAACAGTTTTTCTGCTTATTGTCGAAATGTGCATATGCAGAAGTTATGTGTTTGAGTTATATGCTGCAGTACAAATTTCAATCCAGTATCCCCACAGGAATTCCAGTTTTTACTGGGACATTTGTATTGTAGTGAATTTAATCCAGTACAAATTGGTATTCCAATTTCTATGATATAAGGTGAAATTGGAATATCCCGATTTGTGTTTGAAGAATGCTGACTGAATTCAAAAAAACATTGTATTAGATAGGTAGAAAAAAATAATTAATTATTGTGTGTTATAAATCAAAGATCTGTATTTATTACAAAATACAACAGTAAGCGATATGGGCTAAGTCAAAATGAATATAAAAATAAGACACTATCTATTTTCTATAATTTCTATATTTACTGTTTTTAACGAAACTCTAACCACTGAAAAATACTGAGGCTTTATTGCGTGTATGACATTCGGTATAGATGTCCTTGTTGGTACTGGATTTGGTTTCATATTTCGATATTTTTGGAAATGAGTATTTCTTTTTGGACTAGTTTTAGATTATGGCTTTCCATATTTCTTGATTTTAATGCTGCTGATGAGAGGTTACTCCTTGAAACACGTAAACAGCATAACGAAATTTACTGTTTTTTATGCAACTTCGGTATTTTTTGTATTTTAAAAGATCCAGAAACAACAAATTAACAGGAAAACCTCTAATGGCTGAAAAATACAGTGACATAATCAATAAAGGGATATGGAGTAAATGCATTTGAGACAAAAGGTCTACAAATACATGGTAAAAACAAACAATGGAACAACGCTTCGATATGGAAAGCCATAATCCAAAACTGGTTCAAAAGAAGTACTCAATCTGGATCTTTCAGGTTTTAGGTCTACCAGTTTGTACCTTTACATACCCATTATTGTAGAGCCCTGATACTACTTTTTTAATTCTTACTTATTTATTCCTTAAAAATATAATTTGTGCACATGCGAATTAAGTACATTTAAATTTATCTTTGAAAAATATTCTACAAGTTCATTTGTTCAACAAGCATGCGCATTGATTGTTTATTATAATTTATCTAACACAAGTTAATCTATAAAATCTACTAAAACAAGCTTTTAGACATGTAATTCTGAAAAATTACAGAAAAGTCAATTAATCAAGAGATATATAGAACTGAAATCACATTTGTGAATGGGTGAATAAATGAATATTTCCGTTTCTGACAACTCTCGTCACATAACATTCACCTCTTCCGACGAAAGTGTTAAAACTGAATAGGGGATTCATCCGCATGAAAACAACGACGTGTCGTTGTGCAAACATTTCAAATCTCCCTTAAACCTCCGCTCAAGTCCTGTATTGAAATAGATCCTACATGTCATTTATCTCTGCCAGGGGCTTACGAGACGCAAGGCAATTCGGACGAACGAGATATGCATTATTTGAAATTCGCGTGTTGATATGGACCTATTATCGATTAAATATTTTCACTAAATCTTGTCTTTTTATTTGTTTGACACACTGACTATTAAAATGTGTTGTAAATAAAGCTAGGTTTACAACACATTAAAATCCCCTAGAATAATAAATACCAACTCTATGTTTGTAAGATAAAGCGAAAAGGGATCATTTTATTTATTTCTAATACATCAAAATCATCAACAAATCTACAGTTGTTTTTTTGTGTGTGTTATATAATCTGAACATTTTACAATCCGAACACTTCTACAACAATGACTGATATTTTATAAACGTTTAAAGTATACACAATCAGGTCCAATGGAGGAATAGATAGAAAATGGTATAATGATTTTTGCAGTTTTCCGCAGTCTTGAGATATTGGTGTTTTTTATTATCAACCATCAAAAACGGATGGTAAAGCGATATATAATTTAATTAGTTTATCTGGGTGAAAATGGGAATTTTTTTATCAAAACTTTTGAACATGGAACGATATTCAGCCAACAACAATACTGTCAGTGGCCTCGTATATCTTAAATTCTTGTGCATAAATTATCTTTCCTGGATAAATAGTCACCGAAGGAAACTGATGAAAAGAATTTACACCTTCCCTTATCCGGTTTTCAGATTACAATCCCTCCTATATCCCATATGTATCGTGCATCCACCAGTTATAGTATGACCTCCCTAATCGTGCACCCAATGGCAGAGAAAAACCTGTCCTGAACAGGTTGGGGACCTACACGCCCTCTGTACGTTAAAATTTCTGGCAACACGCTCTTTGGAAATCGGTTGAAATGTAAAGTTAAACTTCATATTAATCCTTTTCTAGTGATAATCAAGATTTTCCATCCATGACTTCAATTTTATATGTTTGTCTTTAATAAAGCCAAAAAGTTGTTACTGGAGGGGAAAACTGCTAACCATCTTTCATTCAGATTAAAGATAAGTAATACAGCATAATTCTAAACAGTATGAAGACAACGATTTCATAGCTTACGGCAAATACAAAAAGAACTTTACTACAACGGAAGAAATTTCAGTTGCTCCGGATGATAAAAATCTACTGCTTCATCAGTGACATAATCTGTTGTGACCATTGCTGTATATAAATAAGACTAAACTGTGACGGATGATATTTTACAATCAAAATGGGCTTTAACAAAAAATGCCCATTTCGTTGAGAGTCATCATCAAACACTGCACCAGGACAGAACATAGTTTAACACAAGACCCTCTGTAAAAGCTTATTTTGATCATCTTCTTTAATACTACTGAATCTAAATGAACCAAACCTAACCGCAATAATTAGGGCACAATTTCTCCGTCAAAAGCCCATACCAGAATTACTATATCAGAAAGGATATTCTTTGCATAAAAATATAAAAAATGTTTGGAAGTGTGAAACAAATACTTTAATAATAAATAACAAAATACCGAAGTTACTGTAAATTTTGTTTCTGCATATGCGCAATTGAGGCGCAAATTTTGATGCGAGCCCGGTGAATTGTTTTTTCTGCATTTGAAATATAGTCGTCCTATGATCATGAGAAACCTCCCTGTAACAAGTTAGTTATATATATGGTTTAAGAGGAGATAATTTTGATTCAAATATCAAAAGAGACTAATGATATGCTAATTAAAATTATCTCCACTTTGAATCATACAAAACTAACTTGATACAGGGAGATAGCTGACCGAGGTTTCTCATTGCTGACTAGAAATTATTCAATACTTGCTGCTATTAGGAGAAATATCGTCGTTTATAGTACATTATGAAGTCTACTCTCAAATGGTTCTGGGCCATTCGACACAGAAAAATATTTATCAGAAAGTCTTAAATCGCCTGTTCTATTACCATCTTGTTCATAAACTGTACTCCATTACTTAGCCTTTTAATTGTAAAGGGAATAACGAAAGTTCCTCTTTGTCAATGTATCTTACTTTGTAATGGTCATATATACAAGATGTACATCTATTTCGCAAACTCCGACCTGCCGTTGGTTGTGGGGTTTCCTCACCGTTCATTGAAGATCTTATGGTGGCTTTGAGTTGATATTACTCCCCTTTGGGCGGTTGTCTCTTTGACACATTCCCCGTTTCCCTTCTTTTTTCTATTCGTTTCACTGTGTAACTGTGTGGATGTGTGTTTGTGTGTGTGTGTTCTCCTGAGAATATCATCTTCTTTATAGTCACGTACTTTGCTGTCTGGTGGACTGAGAGAGTTTTCATCTATATAATCAAGTACTATGGTGTCATGTTTTGTAAAGTATCTTGGTCTCTGGTAGACAGTTAGTCCTTGAGAGTATTCACCAACTCATGATCCATATATTCAGGGCTGTTAGTCATCGAACGTATCGCCATTTTTGTAAACCAGTACTTTACTGTCTGTAGAACGGTAAGGTAACCAGGGTTTCTCAATCTTTGTAGCCCAGTGCTTTCATGGTAGGCGGACTATCACAATCTATGTAGTCCAGTACTTTCGTGCCTAGCGGACTAATATTCCAAGAGGGTTTCATCACTTACAAGTCCGGTATTTAATGTGGACCGTCAGTGTACGAGTATATGACAATCTATGTAGCCCAGAACTGTCGTGTCTGGCAGAGGTTACCATTATCTACAGAAACCGGTATTTTTTGGTGAACTCCAGAGATTAACATCATCTGCAAAGTCCAGTATCTTTTTTGTGGACTGTCAATGACGAGTTTATCACAATCTATGTAGCCTAGTACTGCAGTGTCTGGTGGACAATTATTTCCTGGGGATATTAAAAAACTCTAAAGATCTGCTTGATATCCTGGAATCTAGATCATTATTGCATTGCAACAGCATTAAAACATTTGACTTCTCCACACTTTATACTACCATTCCTTATGAACAACTGAAATCTCGCTGAAAGATATAATTCATAGATGTTTCTCCAGTAAGAACGGTGAACGAAGATATAAGTACATTGTCATAGTCAGAGAACAAGCATACTTCGTGAAATATGATTTAGAATAACAGAAAAAATACACAGAGGAAGAAGTGATAAAAATGTGAGAGTTTTTGATCGACAATATATTTGTCCAGTGTGGAGGACTTGTTTTTCAACAGACCATTGGAATTCCAATAGGCACAAACTGTGCACCTCTTTTAGCCGATCTGTTTCTCCATTCTTATGAGGCTGAATTCATTGAAGGGCTTCTTCAAAATAAAGACAAAAAACTGGCCCAGTCCTTTAATTTCAGCTTCCGTTATATAGATGATATTTTATCACTAAGCAACCCTCGCTTTGGTGGTTTTCTACATCTTATTGATCCAAAAGAGCTTAAAATTAAGGATAATACAGATACTTCCACAACGGTTTCGTTCCTTGACCTTCATCTTGAAATTGACAACAGAGGTACATTACAAACTAGCCTGTATGACAAACGCGATGACTTCACTTTTCCATTAGTCAACTTCCCATTCTTTGTAGCAACATTCCAAACGCACCAGCATATGGAGTTTACATCTCACAACTCATTCGCTACTCAAGGGCTTGTGGTCGTTACAGTGACTTCCTTGATAGAGCTCAGTTGCTTAGAAATAGACTATTTAAGCAAGGGTACGTTACCAAAAACTTAAAGTCATCACTACAGAAGTTTTACGGTCGACATCACGATCTTGTGGATCGCTATGGGATATCTGTTTCCCAGATGACAACAGATCTTTCCCTCTGCAACTAAAGTTTGTTTTTCTTCTATCGGATTTGACTTTACTACCGGATTTGACATGTTCAACACGGCGGGTGTCTTATAAGAGACAGTAGATGCTTACTCTACCGGTACACCTGATCTCACCCATGGTTTTTATTGGGTCCGTGTTGTTCATTTGTATGTGTATTCATTTTTATTTTTTGTTCCGTACTTAAGTGGTGTCCTTGTTTCTTAGTGTGTCCGATGTTGCCATTGTCCATGGATTGTTCGTTCTTTTGATTGACGGTTCGGTTCTCACTTTCTTTACCATTATCTACAAAGTCCGGTATTTTTTTTGTGGACTGTCAATGTATGAGTATAACACAATCTTTGTAGCCCAACAATTATTTCCAGATGTTGCCATTTCAGTGTACGAGGATATCACAATCTTTGTAGTCAAGTACTGCAGTGTCTGGTGGACAATCATTTCCAGAGGTTACCATTATCTACAAAGTCCGGTATTTTTGTGGACTTTCAATGTACGAGGATATCACAATCTTTGTAGTCAAGAACTTTGATGTCTGTTGGACTGTTGTTACATGAGGGTGATATTATAATTGTTACTTCACTTGTTCATGAGGGTGATATTATCATTGTTACTTCACTTGTTCATGAGGGTGATATTACAATTGCTACTTCACTTGTTCATGTGGATAATAGTATCATTGTTACTTCACTTGTTCATAAGGGTGATATTATCATTGTTACCTCACAATGCTACCCCACTTGTTCATGAAGGTGATATAATTGCTACTTCACTTGTTCATGAGGGTGATATTATCATTTTTACTTCACTTGTTCATGAAGGTGATATAATTGCTACTTCACTTGTTCATGAGGGTGATATTTTCATTGTTACTTCACTTGTTCATGGGGATGATATTAACATTGTTACCTCATTTGCTCATGGGTGTGATATTATCATTGTTACCTCACTTGTTCATGTGCTCATGAGGGTGATATTATCATTGTTACTTCACTCGTTCATGGGGGGGATATAATCATTTTTATCTCGAAAGCCATGAAATGGCTGGAGAGATGTTAATATGACAAGAAAAAATTACGTGATGCTTCAAGCCTATTAAAGCTCTAAAAGATGATCTTCGTGCTTCCGATAGAATATAGTGCGCAAGTTCTTTCAAAATCGTATACATTGTGTATTTAAATTTCTTCATTTTCTTGAGTTGAATACGGTGTTGTTATATTAAATTGAAAACTATATTAATGAAGGGAAGATAACAGGAAACACTTACAATGGCCGAACATTACAATCACATGTCACAATCAACCAGGGAACTGCACAAGAAAAACAATAAAATGACAAA
>MJUU01022989.1:14226-45471 GCA_002080025.1 Modiolus philippinarum
AAGATAACAGGAAACACTTACAATGGCCGAACATTACAATCACATGTCACAATCAACCAGGGAACTGCACAAGAAAAACAATAAAATGACAAAGACAAACATAAATAACGATAGGAACTCGGGATAGCCGGACTTGGTACCGGCACTGGCAACAGTCAGCGGTAGGGTTAAACCGGTTTATGGGTACCCAAACCTCCCCTTTCTTTATCCTGTTTCCCTATAGAATAATAAACATACAAATAAAACCCAATACAGGTAGACCACTAACTCTAAGACCACAATCTTGAAAAGGAAAGAATAGACAAAACGCAATTTAGAAAGATGGGCGAAGGAGCCTAGTCTTCTGGTAAAACACTGTCGCACTACGGAATAATAATCGAATTCAAAACTTCCCGAAAGGTTTGGTAATAAATTATCATGGATTTCAGTAGACCTCGGCAGTATCAGTGAGAGGCCAGTATAATTGTAAAATCTACAGGTCATTGGATCCCAAAGCCAATTTAACGGAATCATGAAGAATTTCCGGTCAATATCCCCTATTACGTAAAGAATGTAAGTTACGTCCCAGTTTTTCTGGATTCTTTATCATTTTTGACATTTTTTAACAACATTTCCGTAAAAACGAGGTTGAGATATGCCTTTAGTTAGAAGCTGTTTCCGAGTCGCATTACACTTAGATACCAAATGTTCATATCTTCTATAAAACTTCTTAAATGTGTTTATCAGTCTATGAAATCTGTAACCTTGTTGTAATAGTTTGGATGTGATAGTAAGTTTACGTTCATTAAAGTCGTCAAGAGTAGATCAGACGCGTGCGAATCATATACACCCCGTATGGTGGTGCTGCAGGAACGTCGCCATCAAGAAAAGGGAAATCAGTAATAGTGAAATCAAAATCATCCCTTTTATCATAAATTTTAGTTTTAATTTTTCCAGAGTCAACGATGATAGTTAGATCGAGAAATGGGCAGTATTTAGAATCATTGTTTGCTTTATTAAGTTTCAGTTCTTGTGGGTAAATGAGGTCGACATAGTCTAAAAACTGGGGATTGTCAAAAGTAAGGATATCGTCGATATACCTGCTGTTATCAATGAAAATAGAAATAAGTTGATCACTGTTTTGTATGGTCCCATCCTGTAGTTTTTCATGAAGTCCCGTTCGTAAAAGAACAGGAAAAGATCTGCAATGAGAGGTGCACAGTTTTTCCCATGGGAATTACAATGACCTGTTGATAGGCGATGTTGCCGAAACGAACAAAAATGTTGTCTAGCAAAAGATTCAGTGCCTTAATCATGTCATCGCATGTCCAGGAACAATGATTTTTGTAAGTGATGTTAGAGAAGAATTGTAGACCAGAAAATTTGAAAGACCATTTAATAAGTTGTCCCAATTTCGATTAATCACTATATGTAGAAGGGTTGGATAAAGTGTAGAAAAATCATAATTGTCAATAGACGAAACCGGTCTTTGTATTGATTTTAGTTCATCTAAAACTTCAATTGAATTTTTTACACTCCAAAAGTAATTTACACCAGAGTTTTGATAAGTTTTTCACAGTATTTGATAACTAACTCTTTAATACAGGTAAATACACTTGTTAAATGGATGGACAAATTAATGGTAGAACAGTTGCTTGATGCCGAAATAAAACGATGTTTTTAGGGATTTTTGTGAAGCTTAGGAACCTAGTACATAGTAGGAAAGGTGTTATCTTTAGGTGGAACTTGGAGGATATCTGTATGTTTATCAAATTACTCGTTTTTTATCAACGCGCTTGCCGCGAAGTAATTTGTCAAAGATGAAAATAACATTTGTTTATGTGTATTGCATATTTATAGCAATGAAATGGACATGCATACGAAATCACACAATCCGATTATTTTCACGTATTCATGGCATTACGGAATAACTTAATACACGCAGACGTATGCAGCAGTTCTTTGGATGACTACGAAGTTTCGTCACGAGTAGATTTTCAGGGCTTTCAAGTTTCAGCTCCGTCGGAGCTTTGATTTACTTCACTTGTTCATGAAGGTGTTACCTAACTACCGACTTAATTATAATTTTGCATACATTTGCTAACAATATTTTGAATTTTGAAGATACCAACTTTTAACAAATAGTTCCTTTCGACTTTACCCTGAATTGACCCACTGACAGTATGACGGGTGCTGTGCACAGAGCAGGACATGCTTACCCTTCCGGGGCACCTGATGTCACTCTTGTTTATTGAGAGTTCACACTGTAAGTGCTTTAGTTTTTTGTGTTGTATATGTTACGTTCGAGCGTCTTCCGTCTTTTGGTGTTCTTGCTTTTGCCTTGTCTCTGGACTTTGATTTGTGTAATCTTGTGCTTTGTTCCTTCGGTATTCTACTGCCATTGTTTTTGGTTCATGCTTCAAGGATAGTTGTTCTGTGTCAGATTTAACTATTGTTTTGTCAGTTGTGCATCTCTATGACTGTTTTACATGTTTTAGTATGTTTTGGCTTTGGTCAAATATACACTACGGAGATGTAAATTGTTGTATAGACTATTTGCAGAATATGCGAAATTTTCATGTATTGAAATTTTGTGTTTTTTGTCATTTGTAACGTCTGTGATATATAAATTAAAAACTACAAATAAAACAAGAAATTTAAATTATTTATTTCCTTTTTCATGACAACATTTGTATAACAATGTAAAATAAATTAAGCACAATTTAAATCATACATCCTTTCAAAAATATACAAGTATTTAACATAATAAAACTGTAAAAGGAATGTATGCCGATGTAGATTAAGTGACAGAGTAACCCTAGCTTTACATAACATATTTAAACTGTAAGGAATGTTTGCCGATATGGATTGTAGAGATAATGAGTACTCTTGCTTTTTAACAACAGTAGGTTCAGCAAAGTATCTTGATAACATAATGTCAAATATTTCTTCCTCACTTTGTTAACACAAAAAAACGATACAAATTTCACTATTCAGAAATAAAAAAAATGAATAAATACGTCTTTTTTAAAGGAAAAAAAAACACTTTTTAGTATTTGTAGCAGAGAGCAGTGTAATTTTGGTATTGGCGTTTCAGAGAAAATGTATATGGAACTTTTGAGATAGGATTGAAGGCAGATACGCCTCAAATACCCGTAAAAAGGAATGACTGGATACCTTACCTACTGAGACACATATATACCGTCTACAAACAAACTATATATGAAAGTGTAGTACATTTTTTTCCACATGACAATTCTTGAAATAATTGGAATTGTCGAAAAACAATTTACATGAAGCCTTTCAAATAGATTAAATATAAATGACCCCATGGTTTGTTTTGGGTCGTTTTAACCTGGAGATAGGATGTTGTCTCCTTGACATTTACCCCATTTCCCTTCTTTTTCACCATAAGCACAATAGATTAATTTATTAGTGATTCCCTCTCAATGTATTGATTTTTTTTGTATGGTAAAAGATCTTTTTTATCCGCTGCTAACACTACTCAAAAGTCCTGGCATCGCAGTGTCAAATAGCAATGCATTGTATATAAAAATTTCACAAATTTAACATGAAGTTGCAAGAGGGCATTTTTTTCATAGCGGAGAATTTCAATTTGACAAATTTGTGAAACTAGTCACTGAATTTCAACGCCGAAGATCCTACAACTGATTTGTCTGTACAGAGATCTGTCTGTCATAAATTAAGATGGGGTTCTCGTTCCTTTGCCCTGTGAAAATACAGAAGGAAATTAAACAGGGACGCTTATTTCATGGAAATATTTTCATTCCCATTTTCAGCATGCAAATGTCCAAACCCGTAATTAGTAACAAATAACATAATATCGAAGTTGCTGTTAATCTGAATTCTGCATATGCGCATTTCGACAACTTATGTCTCTTCAATGCAGATAAAATCAAAATAATGGAAATCCATATAATACTGAAATATGTGAAAAACCTATAAAGAACAAATACCAATAAGATTTAAATAGAAAAGCCAAAATCAGGTTAGGACAGAGCTATGATATATAATGATTGAAAAAAATATCACATGACCCTACATTACTACTGCGTAAGTAATTTTGTTATATACCGTTAGTTTAGATTGCGCTGTAATCTAAAGTTCTGAAAATTTCATTTGTTTTTAAAATGACAATTATTTCGCCATTTTAGCCATAACATGATTGGTCAACGTTTGGTTACTTTTTTGAAATAATTTTGGTCTTTTTGTCTTCTTGATTTTTTATCATCTTACATGGAAGTCCGTCTTTGATTGATTGATTGATCGATTGATTGATGTTTTACGCCAACTTCAGCAATATTTCAGCTATATCTTGGCGAGAAAGTCCGTCTTTGAAAAGACATAATGTATATCTCTTGGTAAATAAAAACCTATCTAATAATGCCAAATAATGGCAATATGAACATGTCTTATACTGCAAGAAATACTACTTCTTAGTAAAAAAAAAGTTGGAAACCATGCTACCAAAAATCTCCTTGTTCCTACAGCCATGGTTTTGTACATATGTTATGAATTATTGTATGTTTTTTATGCAATCTAATATTATTTAAAATAAATATGATTCGGATAGGTTAAGGTGTCTGCAGGGTATTTTTTTCCTGTTATAGAATTTTGTAAAATTTTCTGGGTAGAAACATACTTGTATTATTGTTCAAAATATAAGATAAAATTTGAGGGTCACCGTGCATTTAAGCGCAAAAACTGAAATTGAAAATTTCAGGATGTTACACAGAAATGAAAGGGAAAATGATTTTGTTAGAGGATAGCTTGAAAAATCTATCATAGATTTTGTTCATACTTTGCATGTGTTTTGAAATCATTATATAATTTATATATACAAAATTGAAATAAGGGGTCACCGACGAAATAAGAGAGATCAATCGCGAAATGTTAATTTCTCTAGTGATATCTATGTCAAATTCTTTTATCAAATTATCTCCCTTGCATAATTTCTGTGTTCTGGAAATCCAGCAACAGATTTAAAGCTCATGTGTTTAAGTTTACGTTTTTGTAACGCAAATGTTGTAAAATGGATAAGGAATAAAAATTTTAAATACTTTGGAACTTTCTTTACATTTTAAATAACTAATTTGTTAAATTTCTTAATGAATGAAACCTAAACGAACAAGTATTAGACAAAAATGGCGGAATAATTCCACTGAGACGCCTTAAATCAAGAACAGAAAAGCCAAAGTCCAGGAGGCAAAAAGACAAAGAAAGTGGAATTCACTGGAAAATTGTCGACCGCAATTGTCCTGACTTGGTACAATCATTTCAAAAGAAATAAAGTTGAATCCACTTTTAAATTATTAAGTTGAATCAATTTTTTAAATACTTTTCCAACAACATTATTTTATTCATATATTTTACGAAAGGATATGGAGTAAATGAACATGAGACCGTAACACATATGTAAACTCCAACTGCAATAATTTTAATGAGCTGTATGGCCATTTCGGAAATTTATTCCTCATCAGCAGCACTAGAACCCAAACAAAGGAAATCCATAATTTCAAAAAAATGTTGCAATACATAAAACCAAACGAAATCCGAATAATCAGTAATATCAAATATAGCTAAGGACAAAACTACGATGGAGGGAGTTAATCCTTCGGTTGTAGAATTTACATAAATTAAGATAATAATAATTGAACAAGGTGTACACATGAGAAATTATCTCATGTACAAGTACACCATATCTAAGAAAAATAAAGAGAATACATCTCTACCACAGGGAATTGTTTTACCAACTCCACACTGCAATAAAAGACAAACTCCTGTATTAAATATTTTACGAAAGGATATGGAGTAAATGAACATGAGACCATAACAGATATGTGTGTANGTATGTTTGGGGTGTAGTCAATTAAGTTTTTGACCAAAATTTAAGAGATACAGAAAAATATTGTTTTATAATATGTAGTAAAAAATATTTCTATTACATGTACAAAAACTAAACAACTGATTTTTTTTTACTTCTACAATTAACTGCAGCTAAATACATATATAAGACTTTACATACAAAGTTTTATTAGAGACAGATTATTTCCTTAACAATAACTCATTTGTTAAAAACATACACATCGACAGCAATAGCTGTCTTTGGAGAGACAGACACTTCCTTCGCCACAACCTTTTTCAGACAGACATAACACCTTATCACATAATTGCACTATAATATCATATTGTATTGTATGTTTGCAAATTCATTTTTACACGAGCATTCACAAAATACACAAGATAGAAGTCTGCTTTGCCAAATAGTATGCTGATAGAAGATATCATTTTAGATGACTTTTTATACATACAGAAAAAAAATTACATACAACAGATATTTGAAAGAAAGAATGATTCTGTTAAGTAATGTGAAGTCGGACCCAGACATAGTCTTACGGATTTTGCTACAGACAAAATAATATTGCATTCTTCTCTGATTTGAAGAAATTGCCTAGATTTGAATTAAGTGATTCAAGATAAGAAGATATTTAAACGATCACAAATGTTTTTGAATATATTTTCTTAAGCGTAACATGTATTTACCAATGTAAAGTTAATCGTGCGTAAACTTTTAAATGATGAAGGAATTCAGGCGAAAACTAAACATTTGAAATTTTTAGTTTTTTTACGGAAATGGCATCAGATGTTGTATAATTTTGTGACATTTGTAAAAAGTTCATCCTTTTCCCACTGTCAGAATCCACTAAAATTTAATTCCAGACAGGTTTAGTTTTATACGTAGCCAAGCATGAAAATAGTAATATTTTGTCCACCGACTTCAGTTGTATCGTGACAGTTCATGTTATGCTAGTAAACAGCAAATACGTCATAATGACGATATCTCACGTCATATATACGTCATGTAATCGCTACGAAATATTATTAAATAAAGTTATCACATTTGATCTAATCAACACTAAAATATGAATTTTGCATTGAATATAGTTTATCAATCGGATTTATAACGCCCCCTGTATCCATTGTTGGATGACCGTGTGAATCTGCCATAAACATTTGGTCAATACATGTGATATTGTCCTCCATGGCTTGCCGTACACTTCTAGCATCGTCCATCTCATCATATCTTGAATCTGTAATAAAAGGAAGATTTATTTTTGCACTGTGTCTTGGACAATACTGTATAGTCAAAAGGTCATGTGTTGATTTATGATGAAAATCTCTGAACTATAAGGAAGCAAATAATTCATTTTTTAAATGCGCTGACAACCGAATTCAACGAGTCAAATTGACATCTCAAAAAAATCAGAATCCCAATACTCATATTGAAATTTACCCCTATTGCAATCATTTTTCCAGATATCATTCAAGAACAAATAAATCAATAAATACAAGACATTTTATCACATTTAAGAAAATCTAAATTGTTCGTAATATTATGAAAAAGGAGAGGTGAGTATAGGAATGTATAAGAGTTGATTGAAAATAATATTCTTTCGTAATTTGATTTCAAGTATTTTATGATAAAAAAAACAGTCAAATGTATATGTAAGCAGATATATTTACAGAAATGCCTAGCAACACATTGGTCAGGTTGTGTAATACTGGTTTTTGAAAAACCCTATCTAATAAAAAATAGATAAAAAAAATCCTTGATTGAAAATATTCTAAAGTCTGAGTATTTTCAAGAAATACGGCAATAAAAAAATCAAAATAGCAACAGACCTTGATTATTTTTTTTAATTTTGCAAATAATTTATTTTTATTGGTTTAAGTATGTCATGAAACAAATTTTTATTTCCCTTAAAATATCAGTGAATCTAATCATTACTTATTTGTTTTGTTAAAATACCTTGATATTCGCTTGCAGGTAACGGCGATATCTGTTCTGCGTTTCCATGGTGATGCTTCTCAGAATTCATTGATGCTGTAATCATAAAACGGTAAGAATTCAAAATAAACTGTCTAGTTTCATTTTACGACTTTTGCTTGAGTTATATCTGATGCTATTTTTATTTTTACAGATAATACACACGTAAATTTGTTTGTAGAAAAAAAGTCTGGTTGGCTTCATGGCATAATATTTCTTCTCATTTTGAAAGGAAGTTGCAAATTCCTTGTATACAGAATAAAACGATACTTATAACTACCATATGTACTATTTTATTTTGCATTGAAAGTTTGATGTTTGTAGATTATGTGCATTTTTTTCTGCATCAATTATAGCAAAAACGGTGTATAAACAGTGCTACACATAGTACAAAAAGGGCTAAATGTTACGTAATACAGATTTCCAGGCAATACAAATGATAGACCGAATTATCTGTCGTTTACAAAGCGTTTTTTGATGGCGATACCAACTGCATGAAAAGTTCATAATTCTGTTAGAGAGACTACGCAAGTACAAGCAATCATGGTACACACAGAAGATAATTGAGTACCTTATACAAAATAAAAATGCGAAAAAAAGATAATAAATATATAAATAAGTATTGAAGCACTAACCCATGGGTGCCTTTAAAAGAACCAAGATTATCAATTACATCAATATTAAAAAGTAAACACATATGAAAAGTTTACGTCTATATTATGTAAAACACATATTCATGCACGCTTATACACTTATCTTTAAGTAAAAATGACAACTTTATGGGTTTTCATTATCAGCCAATTATTGCCATGAGTGTAACATAAGAATGGTATTTCCTTTATAAGTATAAATACTAGGTAAAAACTTACCTACAGAATCTACGTCACATAGTCTGCCATTACTGTCTGAAATTATATAATTATAATAATACAAAAATTCTAACAGAAAACAAATATAATGTACACACCCTGACGTAGTATTATCATCATCAACATATAATTTTACATCTTCCTATACTTTTGTGCTAAATAGTACTTATCAGTAACTATTAAAAATATCTGATTCTAGTCTCCGATAAACATATTTTTACTATTGCGATGTTTTAAAAGACATCATAGAGCAGTCATTTGTAAACATATGAAATGTCAAATGACGATCAAATTCATATTGAAAGCGTTTTCAACAACATCACTTGTAACGTTATTTCAATGTTACTTTGACAAACAGCCTTGTGTATTCAGTCATAGTTTCTATGTATATTAAACATGTTGATAATTGCAATGCTTAAATCATATTGGAATTTTTCATCATCCTGACAATAAACATATCTTACTTTATTACTTAACATATTACTTACTTTCTTACTTAACAGTCCACCAGCTGATGCCTCTGCTGGTGGACTGTTAGTCCCCGAGGGTATTCACCAACCCAGTAGTCAGTACTTCGGTGCTGACCCGAAAACCGATTTTATTGAACCTTGCAATATCTAAAATTTACAAAATTTTGTTTAAAACTAAGGAGTATCTCCCTCATGCACAGCTCTGTCCTTAGCTGAACTTTGGCTTTTCTATTTAGATCCTTTTGGTTATTTGTTCTCCATCAGCTTTTACACGTTTTTGGTGATTAGACTTCCAAATGTTTGGTTTTATCTGCACTGATGAGACATAAAGTCGAAATGCGCATATGCAGAAAATAAATTAACAGTAACTTCGGTATTTTGTATTTATTACCACTGGGCTGATGCCTCTGCTGGTGGACTGTTAGTCCCAGAGGGTATTCACCAACCCAGTAGTCAGTACTTCGGTGCTGACCCGAAAACCGATTTTATTGAACCTTGCAATATTTAAAATTTACAAAATTTTGTTTAAAACTAAGGAGTATCTCCCTCATGCACAGGTCTGTCCTTAGCTGAACTTTGGCTTTTCTTTTTAGATCCTTTTGGTTATTTGTTCTCCATCAGCTTTTACACGTTTTTGGTGATTAAACCTCCAAATGTTTGGTTTTATCTGCACTGATGAGACATAAGTTGTCGAAATGCGCATATGCAGAAAATAAATTAACAGTAACTTCGGTATTTTGTATTTATCTATTTTTGCATTGTTATTTACAATGTACAGCAATTTTGCTGATTTCATGCCAATTAAATTAATGAAAGGTTCCATATATATTTACCACTCTAAATTCGGCTTCATCTTTGCAACAAGAAACATTTGTGTTTGCAGAAAATTCCGTCATTCAAAATTCGCATTTATAGTGCTAATTTATTTTCGTTAATTAATTTTAGAAAGCATTCATAAAATTATTCTTTTATCAATCAACAATGTAACCTAATTGCCAATTTGGTTCCATATAAGTAATAAACAAGCAAAGTCAAATTCTGACCTATGTGACCTATGTGACCTTGACCTTTGAACCGACCTACTTTTTTATATATTTATGTTCTTGAAACTTCAAACATCACATTTACATTATAAACTGACATCTGTACATTTGTTATTTTTCTTTGATGTTAAGTAACTGAAATTTCACACTCAATCTTCAACTCGGGAAATGATTTAGAAACTCTAAGGAAGCAGATTTCATTAAATGATACTTTCCTACGGGTATATTATACATGGTACAGGTTTTCCTATACGATATGTAACCTAAGGAAGTCAGAAGTACTTCCGCATTTTCAATTGTTGGAGGTTTCTATTTAATTTTAAGACATACGCCTTCAAATGTTTTTGTGCTAAACGGACGTATAAAATCTGTATTCTGTGTAGTTATTAAGGTGTCTGCAGGGTATTAATCTCCTATCTTAGAATTCCGTGGACTTTTCTGTGTTGAAATATGATTTATTTTATTTTTCAAAATATAAATTAAAATTAGGTATTACTGTTTATTTAAGTTGAAAATTAAAGGATTTGAGGAACGACCTTGAAACGACTATATGTAAATAAATTTCCAAATGAATAGAACAATTGACTTGATTTTCAAGCCGAAGTTTTCGTCTATTGGCCTTTTCATTGTGATGCATAATAGATCGACATACACTTTCCCGCGAATTAGCTCCCTTTCCCCGTTAATATTTTCTATTTCGTTAACTATATAAAATATCTTTCTCAATCAAACGGTGACATATATATTTTTTCAGCTCAACATATAGCTGAAGTATATATCTGTATGTAAAAATATCAAAAGATAAAAAAAATCTATCTGATATTTATTTCATATGAAAGTTAAACGATAAGCATGTTCTCACAGTTCCTTATATATTCTTTGTAAATATTGCTGAAAAATACTGAATTTGGCCAGATTTTCAAAGCCTGATAACAGGAAAAGATGATCGGTGACGTATCATTTTTATTTCATTTTTGAACAAATGGACTAAGACGTACAAAATATCTCAAAATAAAAAAAATCTGTCTGATATTTTTATAAGGGTCGATCTACTCTAAATGGCCCAAATACTTTGACACTACACGTACAAGTGCAAGTATACGGATTTGATCAAAATCATAAATGTTTAATACGTAAGTTACAGCCGCAAACGAAATCTATGGTAACAAGATGGAAGGTGCATTAAAATGTAGATGGTATACAATTATGCAAATGGGTATAAATGAAACAATAGAAACTAAATTACACAAAAACTATTCATAATAATAATAAATCGGTAAGGAAGAACTGAACAAAATCAAACATAAGTACAGGCATCCCTTAACCAACCAGCAGTATGAATTATGCTCTGAAATGATGCAAATGATCTACCCGATGCATATCACTCCTGATACTCTATTTGAAAGGTTCGTTCGATAGTACTGTATTCAGCTCTCATTTAATAAGATGTTTGATTCTTCATCTTAACAGAAAAATTAGTTTTACCTGACCCATTATATTTCGTATTTGACTACATATTTTGATTTGATTTAATGTGGGATGTAAATTTAACAATCGTTCTTACCTTGATCTGTGTCATCACTTTTATAGCCATCCGATTTATCCTTTTTACTGTCACCGCTTTTGTTTTTATTGCTCTTCCCGCCATTACTGTCTTGGCTTTGTCGTCTGGCTATCTTTTTCACCTTATTTAGAAAAAAGGCGATAATAAATAATAAAACCCAAAGGTAAAATTGCAGAATAGACGAATTTGATCATTTAGGTCAATTCTAAATGATGCCTGTTTTAATTCTCTTTGACTTTACATTGCTTGTAGCGATCTGACGCGAGGGTGGGGAGGCGCGTTCATATACAAGTCTTAACAGTCATCACACCAGTATTGCACCTTTGGCAGTAACATAGTTATATTGTTCAACAATTTTACTTAAATCGTTTATGTTCTATTTTTCTTTTTTACTCATTTATTCATTATATATTTAAATATGCTCAATATCCACTAGCTTGTGTCCAGTTTTAATCCTTATTGTCGTATGTCATCGCCTATTAAGGCCATTTTTTTACCTATCAGCTGGCCATTTTCCAATTTGTGTATCATTTACAGTTAACATAAAGGACAATGTAAGTAGCGTTTCAAGTATTCGTTTGTAACGACTTATTTCAGTGGTAATTGTTAATCGATCCGTCGTTATAATGGTATAAAATTTAAACTAGCAAAAAACACAGTATGGGCTCACGGGTAAATCGATTTCTTTTGATAGGATTTTTTTTTTCGTCGATGAATATTTGTACATATCCCTCCATCCCTATCTATATATATCTTCACTTTCGCATACCGTATTTTGGTTATATTGTCTGTGTAACTCTTGTGTTCAAAATTTTGAAAATACGAAAATCAATGCACTCAGAACAAAACCTCCTTAACCCTCTTGTCAAAAATTTGGTGTTGAAATCAATTATGGGTATGATTCCTGAATAAACCCATATATAACCTTTGCATTTATTTTGATAGATACTTAATCGGTTTTACTTTAAAGTTAGTAAATCATTATATAAATGTGTGGAAACATTATTTTTTGAATTTTTGTAGGAAACGTATGTTTCTGTATTGCATGTAAAGCGGGACAACAAAAATATATATATCATATTGGAGATGTCTTTTTAGCAAGTTGTACTTTTGGCTGGCAAAAAACCAAGTAACGCTTTCAAGAGTGTTTACAATACATCGGCAAACTAATGCCGAGGCAAGAATGAGGAAAGGGGGGAATTCTAAAATCATAAATAAACAATCACGGCAATTCATATCCAACACGAATTGAGACAGTATGATAAAGACAGAATAGATAAAACAAAAAAGAACAAGAACGCTACATAACTAAAGCACTAGCAGTGTGGATCCCTACACAAACTGATGTATCATCAGGTGCTCCGGATGGACCAAAGCTTCCTAAAATTAACGGTTGTGGTGTGGAAAAGTAACAGATTGCAGGACAAAAAATTTATGAAAATTTATTTTTAGATTAGGAGATAAATTAAATGACATAAATAACATACCAAATTGTTAAGTTTTCAGTAAAGTGAAATAACTAAATACCGAAGTTACTGTGAATTTACTTTACTGTGAAAGAAATGTATCCTTTTTTTCCCTTGTATTGATACAACTTACCACCAAATTCCCCTTTTTGAGACTATGAAAATTATATTGTTGAGTAGAATTAGCTTCTTTATTCGACAATTCGTCATACTTATAATATAACAACCTGGATACTTTTCACAAATGCAATCTCGTTGGTTTTTATGTCTCTTAATTTCATTTTATCTTTTTTGCAGATTACAAAGTCAGATAAAATTAATTTTATTTAAACTATTTCTATAATTTTTATTAAGAAGGTGGCATGTTATTCTTTGATAGCTTTTTCTTTACAGATCTCCAAAGCAAAGTAGATTATTGTGAAACTTTTCTTAATAGGGTCTGCAAGTCTCGTTCAATTTTGTGACTTCCGGGTACATCATTTGTACCCGGAAGTTGCATTTTTAACAGAAAAATATGACGTTTCAAGCACAAAATGTGGACGTCATAATCCCACGTCATAGTATGGCGGGAAACGTTTTTAAATTCAAATTTTATCGTGATTTCTCGGTGTCACATGACGAGACTTACAGACCCTATTATGAACTAGAACTACTCACCTTTGCTCGTTGGTTTTGGAACCAGACTTGAACTACCCGTACACTTAACCCAGTTTCCGCTGCTAATTGTTCTCTAACCTGTAATAGAATATTGGATTATTTGCAGTGGGTTATTAGAATGAGACGTTTGCGAGTGATTTTTCGTCTACTATGAGATTTTTATATAGAGGGTGTCGTTTACAAAAGCAAAACAATTAAATTCATACAATTTGAATTAAAATACCAAACAACTCCAAGAAAGTTCTCAGTACAGTTTTACACTTTGTATAGATCATGCACATTTTCCATACACATAATATTGTCCCGTTTCTCACCTTTCTACATGGTTTTGGGTTCATTTCAAACGCTGATTTAAATTTCCGTCTTTGGCTCGTTGTAAGTATTGTTCTTGGTCGTTTGGGGTGTTTACCATTGTCACTTTCACCGTCATCATAATCATCACTGTCATCACCTGTTGGAATAAAATATAATCACCTGATAGGGTTTTTTTCTTTTACTTTATGCTTTTTGTTTCATCATTTTTGATATAAATTCCATTTTTGGATGATAAATAAACCATTAAATGAACTCTGCTAAAAAGATATTTGAAAACTAAATATGTATGTTATGTATCAGTATCGTAAATTGAATTGATGCAATGCAAAGACTATCGGTTCACAAGTATAATTTAGAAATTTATATAACATTCCTAGAACAAGTTTATATTAACATAACGTGAAAACTTTTGATATAAAATATTTGTTTATAACAAAACTAAAAGACTTATCGCCCTGTTATTTTTAACTCCACTGATACTTATAAGTCTTTATTTTACCATTATCGATTTGAAGGATGGGTTTTTGCAAATGCAACTTTTTTGTCGTCACTGTTTCTAAGATGTCAATTCTTGTCAATCCAATATATTAACAATTTAGTTCACTTTCATCCAACTTTAAAATCCTACTTCGTTATTTGTAAACATGACTAAATCTTACGTACAGAGCTACTCGAAGAAACACTCACTTTTAGGACTAATGGGAAACATATGGAATTCTTTTTCATAATCTAAACGGCAGAATAGTTGTCCATCTCTTATAACAAAATGATCCCCTCTCTGTAACTGTTGTCCACACTCTATACAGATAAAACATTGTAGATGATACACAAATCCCTGAGCTCTCATGACAAGTTCATTTGGCGATATATACATCCCACATCCATTGCAAGTCACACGAAACACTCTGTAAGAAAATTAATACAAGATATACTTCCAACAACCTTACTGGTCGTCCAACAATTTTTACAAAATATATATTCCATATGCATGGAACGTCACAAGAATAATCATGCAAGAACAAATCATACAATAAGAATTTTAAAATAAATTTTCAAAATATTAGTTTTAAATAGCAACTTAGGATGTAACCTTTAATAAAACCAAAAAAAATCACTTAAATGTTCTTTCTGATTTCAATATTTCAGTCAAATGTGAAGAAATAAATAATCCATTAAAATAACTGTTAACGAGTACGTTTTGCTCGTATTTATGTGATCGTCAAAGTCAATCACAGTTTCAGGAATGCATATTAAGACTTTATAAAAGAGAAGATTTTAAACTTATTTTATTCATTAAAGAAACGGATTGGGCAACAGGCACCTCTCCCCTAATACATGCAAAAGATATACAAATTTAGATAAAAGAGAGCAAGTGTATCAGGAAAAGAAATTCTATTGTTTATGTAATTGCATCTTTGGATATGTATTCTCCAAAACTTATCTGAATGAGAAAAAGAACATTTATTCAGTCCCAAGACTTCATCCTCAATTATTAGTAATAAGTTGTCCTAAGAGATGAAAACGTGAAAAAAGAAAAAAAATAATAAAATGTATAATAAAAGGCTGGAATATAAAAACATTAAGACGAATAACACCAAAGGATTTCAAAACTGCAAATATATATATATATATTTTTAAAACAGGGAACGAATACAAAAACATTAAGACGAATAACACCAAAGGATTTCAAAACTGCAAATATATATATATTTTTTTAAAACAGGGAACGAATACAAAAACATTAAGACGAATAACACCAAAGGATTTCAAAACTGCAAATATATATATATATTTTTAAAACAGGGAACAATTTCTGTATTTTATCTGTTATTTTGCAATATTTTCTACTGTTATTTTCAGCAGATGGAATCAGTCCCCTTTCTGGTTTCCTATACATCATGGTCCTATTACGAGAATCTGTTCCGCTTGACCTAACAATTTGAATCTAATGATAACCTCTCTGATTGCGCTTTTCAAGAATGTAATGAATGGCTGCCGATGAATTTGACAAATTATGCTTGCCGATTAAGCTTTAATTCTTTTATTATTTTTGAAAACCATTGGAGATCTCAAAAATCAATGATAACTAGTTCGCATCATTTAAGCCACAGTAAAGAACCAACATTCATTTGCATTTGAACATCAAAAGACGTAATGTAAGAGATTTAGCATAGCAGAGAAAAATATAAAATCTGCAGAAACAACAAAATACGTACAAATGATCTAAACGCCCGCAGTTTTAACGAACTGGAAACACTTTCTAGAAAATTAAACAATTTCAATCGCCTTTTTATGTAGGACCGCATCATTTAAACATTTGGTATTTACGTACGAATAAGTTAGACAACGTTTTTTACTCTAACTGAAATGCCTAAACGGAAGTAAGACGCAGGAATCCATTGCTTGCTTTTCATGTCTTGTGAATGTAACTTTCCAACTAAAATGCTCTAAAAGCTCTCGTTGCTAGTTAACTATGCTCGCTAAGCTGATTGCTCTATTCTTCTTTGTTCTCTGTCAATGCTAAATGCTTCAATCAACTAACTGTGAATAACACATTCAAGCAGTATTTATTTCTGTCAGAGAAAAGAACAATAAGAATCGTAATGATCAACCATTGAATTCTTGCAAATGTTCCGGAAACGCCAATGTTCGCCATTGTTCTTCAGTGAAAAGGCGTGAACGGATTACTGTGTAGTGAAATGGAGACGCGTTTTAAGGTGTTTGATACGGAAAATGATGGAATTGTGTTATTCAAGAGACTTATAACGTTTGAATAAGACTAATTATGTTAGAAGAGATAAAAGTGATTTAACTCTGGGTGCATCTCGTTCTGAAGTTTTGTTGTATAAATTTGAAATGACGTGTTTGCTTAATTCGGCAAATAGAAAAACATGTTATATACATTTAACAAAACAAAAATGGCAGATGATAACTGTATCTTTCTTTATATTGTAACGTAGAAAAATCTTTAGAATAATTTGCATTTTCACCGGAGCAATATCCTTAATTTGTTAGCACTAAGTTACACTTGTACAAATATTCAATTATCTGATTTGACGTTTATTAACCATGCAATCTCATTCTTCCCCATACATTGGTGCTATGTCAGTCGGTCCTCAAATAATGTCAATTTATTTTAGCATTACTAAGGTAAGGGGAAAAGGGGGTTGCTTTTGAAAGAAATGCGTGAAAAATTAAACAAATCATAATAATAAAAGTTTTTTCAACTGGATATATTTCCGTCTTGCTAATCCACGGTGTGACTCAAATATGTCGGTATTGATTGATTAATTGATTAGTTGAATAATTTTAAATATCCCCACAAGTAACGTTATACCAAAGCTGTTGATGGAAACATTCAACTCGCATATCACATTCATTTTTTATTCTCCTTTCGTCCACAGAAAATTCCAAAAAAAAAATCTCTTATAAGGATACTACTCTTTCGAAGATATAGCCAAAACCCCCAAATTGAAAACTTATCGGCGGCAATAACTTTTTACGTAATCCTAAAATAAAGCTCATAAGATTTTCTTCGTTTAATTCAATATATTTTATCAGCCATTTCTTGCAGCGAAAAATTAAAGCCGGGAAATCACTCTTCCAGGGTTCTCAGGATAACCATTTCCAAACGTTTTAATTAAATTCGCACTGATGACTAGACATATTTTGTATAGAATCTAAATTTAAATCTAAAACCCATGGTTTTTATTGGGTTCGTGTTGTTCATTTGTATGTGTGTCTTCATTTTTTCGTTTTTGTCCCGTTCTCAAGTGGTGTCCTTGTTTCTTGGTGTTTCCGATGTTGCCTTTGTCCATGGATTGTTCGTTCTTTGGCTGACAGTTCGGTTCTCACTTACTTTGCTGCAGTGCTGTTATTTTGAAGATTCCTTTATAACTATATATTATATTCTACATTATTATAAATATATGACAACTTTCTACAGTGTCATTATTCTGGATACAGAAAATCTTTTTATACAATGTCATAAGTTATTATTCTAGATATACAAGGGGAATAAGTGAAAATGATTTATCTAAAAACATATATTTAGATGTCGAGGAAAAGTATCAAAACTGCTGTAGATTATTGTTTCGCATTTTGAATTTACAACAACCTTGCTTTCGTAAGTTTTCTTTTGCAAAAACAAAAATTGATGTTATTTAAGGTGTCTCAGTGGTATTATTCCGCCATTTTTGCCTAATACTTGTTTATTTAGTTTTTATTCATTAAGAAATTTAGCAAATAGTTATAAAAAATGTAAAGAAAGTCCCAAAATATTTAAAATTCTTATTCCTTATCTCTTTTACAACATTTTTATTCCAACACTTGAACTAAAACACACGTGCTTTAAATCTGTTGTTGGGTTTACAGAACACAGAAATTATGCAAGGGAGATAATTTGATAAAAGAATTTAACATAGATATCACTAGAGAAATTGATATGTAGCAATTTATCTCTCTTATTTCAACGATGACCCCTAATTATATTTTTGTATATGCAGCCTATATAATGATTTCAAAATACATGCAAAGTATGAACAAAATCTATAATGGATTTTTCAAGCTATCCTCTCTTATAATCATTTTCCTTATCATTTTTATGTAAAATCCTGAAATTTTCAATTTCATTTTTGCGCTTAAATGCACGGTGACCCCTAAATTTTATTTTACATTTTGAACAATAAAACAATTATGTTTCTACACAGAGAATTTCAAATATTCTATAATGGGAAATTAATACCCTGCAGATACCTTAAGCGAAAAAAGTGCAAATTAATATATTATTAAGGCTTATGTATCAAAACTATCAAATATAAAAATGTAAGTTGCGCTTGAAAAGGTTTGGGTACCCATAAACCGGTTTAATCCTACCGCTGGCTGTTGCTAGTGCCGGTACCAAGTCCAGCTATCCCGAGTTCCTATCGTTATCTATGTTTGTCTTTTGTCATTTTATTGTTTTTCTTGTGCGGTTCCCTGATTGATTGTGACATGTGATAGTAATGTTCGGCCATTGCAAATGTTTCCTGTTATCTTTCCTTCATTACTTTAAAAACTCTACTATATTTTGTGTGGAAATATTATCACAAGCAAAATACACAGCAACAAGCAGAAAATGTCGAAGATTAAAAAAAATATGATATTCATAATTCACAGAATTTCTTTATATAATTTTCAACTATTAATATAACATATTGTACTCGTATTGTAATCATCCCTCTTTTTAACATTTTATAGTAAAACATGCCAATATAACCAAAATTGTTGCATTGTATTAAATTTTGTAGTTTATGGCGATTTACATTTGGCCAATTCCTTCAATATGGTTTTGAAAATTATCACAAACCAAATAAATCCTGTATAATACTGTTACCAATAGAAACCGTTTTATATTCTTGGTATCTGTAATTTAATATCTTCAAATGTATTCTACTCTTAATATATTCTGAAAAGACAATTAAGTCTCATATAACAAACCGAAAAAGAAAAAAAATCCAATATGTTTCCACAATATTGCATCTATTTTTCTTCGGGCTTTCAGATCGAGTCCAAGTTATTAAACATTCTTGATATCAAGATCCCGTTTTTCCATTATTAATTGAGTCAGAACAAAGACGGAGTGGAAACGTTAAATAATGCGGCGTTGTTTAAGATATTAGAACATGCAATAAGATGAGGAGCTAAATATATGCAGGGTCAATTCATCTTCAAATATCATATCAATTATTGAAATTTTAATTGATTTAAGGATTTACGACAGGTAATTACAGGTGACATAGTGTTGATTAAAAATTATTCTAGCTTTAAAGCGCATTTTTATAAAAATCCGTATATCGGAGTAGTCAATGGGATCATTACCAGTGGAAATAATATACTTCAAATTAATTAAGTTGCACTCAAAGCACGTTTTATATGCGAAACTCTTAAGTGTTTTTGTAAAAGAAGGAAGATTTATTATCTAACTGTTCAAAATCAAATGTAATGCCTTCTTTTAATTTTAGGAGGGAAAATTACATTTACAAGGGCGTTAAACAAAGCAAGGTCCCCTGAGTATAAAAAGACTTGATCTGCAACCTACAACTGTGACATTTTTATTGTCATTTGTTTAACTCTCACTTCCAAATTTATTAAACATTAATTATATATACTTAAGTTTAAAGGAACATTAACTTCAAGCCCCTATAATGTCCATTTATCGGAGATCTTTCATTTCCCTGGATATACAAATTTGCAGATTAATAATTTTCTTCACATATCTCTTACAACATACTGATTTATTGGCTGAAAGATAATTTGTTGATAGAGGTTTTGATATCCGGTAATATCTGATCAATGTTGTCCCAGCAGAGATTCCGGGATTTATCCAATACGTCGATAGTATAGTTAATAACTCAAACCAGATGTCGCGTGCCAAATTTGTCCTTATTAACATTAATAAATTCCCTAACAATTACTGTAACTTGTTACAAACATAGTTCCTACAATTTATTCGCGGATTGCACAGCAAACATTTAATTGAATCAGCAAACATTCACTTTCTCGTCTGGGTTACCGTGACGTTTGTATCGTTAGTTTCGTAGGAAACTGCTGGTGATGTTGACAATGAAATTGCTAGGATATCATTTCAATGTCGTTTACGGGCCTTGTTATTTGACTTTTTGCAATTAATCAACATCAAAATGGAATAAAAATGGCAACATTATGCGCTAAAAACAATCACAGAATGGAGAAAATGAGACAAATCCATACGTCAAATGTTTTGTTCAACGAATACATAGCAAATATACACAAAAGCATCATAGTTTAGATCCACGTGTATACAAATAATACCAATACATTTTTTTTAAAGTCTGAAAAGTCCTTCAATTGCTTCGGCTATAATTGCATCTTTTTCCGATTTAACTGTTATTTGTTTACATAAATATATATGTAAGAATATATTCCAAAATTTTTCTACAATCTTCTGGATTTATTCAAAAATAAAATAAATTCGCAACATTTTGATAAATTAAAGACATCATATGTACAATCCGGAATGTATCAGAAACATCCAAATTTTACAAAAAGACACTTTAATTTGGTGGACGTATATGTAAATTAAAAAAAAACTAAAAAAAGAAAATCTCTGAAAAAAAATGCCACATCATATTTATAATGAAACCTGGAAACGTAAATCGTTTTCAAACAATAACAATGGTAAAAAAATACAAAAGTTAATTACATTCGTTGACACTCACACAGGTAGATAATATCTAGCAAAATTTTTTTCGTATACCAATGACATAACTCTTAAGGTGTCTCAGTGGTATTATTCCGCCATTTTTGTTAAATACTTGTTCATTAAGGTTTCATTCATTATTTTAACAAAATTAAACAAAATAGTTATCGAAAATGTAAAGAAATTTCCAAAGTATTTCCAAAGTAAAATTTTCATTCCTTATACAACATTTTCGTAACAAAATTGTGAGCTTCAACACATCTGCGTTAAATCTGTTAATGGATTTACAGAACACAAAAACTATGCAAGGGAGATAATTTGAAAAAATAATTTCATATAGATATCACTAAAGAAATTAAAATTTTGCAATTTATCTCTCTTATTTTAACGTAGATTGACCCCTAATTTAATTTTTCATATGTAAATTATTTAATGATTTCAAAACAAATGCAAAGTATGAACAAAATCTATCAAAGAGTTTTAAAGCTATCCTTTGAAGCAATCGTTTTCATATCATTTCTTAGTAAAATCCTTAAATTTTCAATTTCAATTTTTGCGCTTGAATGTATGGTGATCCCTTAATTTTATTTTATATTTTAACAATAATACACGGAAAATTTCACAAAATTCTAGAATAGGAAAATAATACCCTGCAGACACTTGAAACGCCATACTTACTTTTCATAGTCTATTCGGCAGTAGAACTTCCGGTTCCTTGCAAAACATGACCCTGTGAGTGGCATCTGACACATACAGCATCTTACACAATGTTCATGCCAAGAACTATCCATAACTTTCAACAGAAACCGATCTTCTATTTGATGTTGACAACCTGCACATATTTCCTTATGTGCCGACGGCATGACGTCTGAAATTTAAAAAAAAAAAAAATGCGATGTTTCATTGAAAATAAGTTCATCTGAAATTATTGTTTAAAATGAGAATAAATAATTATCAAATTTATACTATTAAAGCAAGTTCAACCTTTGGACAACATTCTAATGGTCAAGGCTAGGAATGTTTTTGTCGTCTGCTGATTTTGCTAACCATCACTGTTACTTTGTTTTAGCATGAGAAAAAGCCTTTCTGCCAAAACGAAAAAATCTCGTGCCTTCTATAAATATAGATAGGTAAAACAATACAAAAACTTGAATTGGCCGATTTTCTTGATCTGAACGGAATAAGAAAAACTCTACATACAAAAAAAAATAAATAAAATGAAAGAAATAAGAAACAAAAACAAAACAAATAAACAAACAAACAAAAACAGCCCCTTCCCACACACACAAAACCCAAAAAACAAATAAATGAAAAAAATAAAAAACATACCAAAAAAAAAAAATCCAGGGGAAAAAACTATTAAGAAAAAAACAAAACGCCCAAACAAATTAAGTGGCACATATGATAACTCCATGATGCAGTCACATCATTGGACATTCAGAACTTTTACTTATTGTAAAATGAAAATAAAAATTATCAAGCGACTTTAGTATTTTAAGTTGAAGTCTTTTGATACCGAATTAATCTACTGAATTCAGACTGTAAAAGCTACATTTTAAGTATCCATGACACAGATGACATTGTCATAAGTACAGGACGTCATGCTGACGAAATACAACCAACCATTCGTCCACCTTTAAAGTGTTTAGATAAAACACAAAACATAAAACGATTTAATATGACACTTAAAAGGTTTCAAAATAATACTTTTGAAACATGCGACATGTCATCATATGATTGGATTAAAATTTAAAATTGTTGGGTGACCGTAAATTAGGGCGAGGTAATGTTTGGTCGGACAGATTTGCATAATAACAAATTAGCATCAGAGCTTGATATTAAACTTATACAAACGATCATGCACCGTATGGTCTGGTGATATTGGATATTGCTAAGTTTCTGAATGCTGCTTAGGAGTAACTAATGGACTTTGCAGAAGCAATCAGAAAAAAATTATCTGCAAGGTCATGGGAAATTCAGGGTAAAACGTTCAGATCTTAGAAATTGTGTTGAATACACGAACATAAAAAATTCTTGCAGAACAATATTTTCCGACATGACAATGTTGAAAACTTTAGAACAACCCTATAGTTTTTTGTTTTTGAAGGAATTCTAGTTCTAGATTGGCGTCGCAAACATCAAGTGAAAAAGTATATGCTTTCTGCTTCACACTCACACAGACACACACATACACACCTAAAAATAATTTAGAAATAAAGAAAATGATGCCAATTCCAAGTAAAATATCGATTTTATCATAGAGAAAAAATCTTCGTAGTTTAGCATTATAAAATTTATAAGGCTATCATTTGTTTCTATAAAGGTTTTCAAGACTTGTACTAATCTGCCCTCTTCTCTTTTGAGAAAAGGCCTATTTCACAGCCTCTCAAGTTGAAAAGGTGCACAATTTCAATGCACTGAAAACAATTTTCAAGATTCATGAGGCTGTTGTAAATAATTACAGGACAATTCTTGTTTATCGAAAACCCATAAAATCATCAGACATGTGATCCTTAATGATCCATGAGACTGCATAATAAGGTCACAGCCGATTAGTTACATGAAAAAAAAGAACGGCCGATTAGGTATATAACAAAACGAAACTTTTCTAATGATAACTGAAGCAGAGCATTGCATAAGACTGATTAAATATGATGAATTTTCAAACGGTCACCACCCAGAGAACAGAACCTCCTTCCGTTATTCTTCGCCGAAGTCTTACATCCTGAATTCTGTTTTAAGGAGATCAAAAAACTTTTGACAATCATCTTGTGTGGTCATATTTTTTCAAAGTTCAGTTCATGATTTTCCGATAATATGAGAATAATATGCGAGTTTATTCACTGGAAAAGGTAAAGAGAGAAGTGTATAAGTCTTCGCGAGCTTTCCTCAATGATTTTTAACACCTAGGCAACGCGATTACTCCGCAATCAAAATTACACCAAAACTTGGGTACACTGGTGTGGCGTTGCCAAGGAAATATTCATGGGCCATAAGATGTGAATAATCACCGTTCTGAAAGAAGGATGGAATCAGTAACCCTAAGATCAAAGGAGACGGAAATATGTAAAAATAATTGAGAGACGTCGTAAATATTGTTGTTGGGGCTGTTGTCTGAATCTCTCGTGTCATTACGATTTTGAGTGCACTGAAATCACGTGGTCTTACTGGCCTAAGTAGAACGAGGCTTTCCTGAATATGGGAACCACTTGATAATAGTAAATTCGATAAAGTTAGAAACTGCTGCTACACGTAAGTACAGCCAAACTGTAGCAGATTGGTAGTTTAACGTCAGTTGCGAACCTTGTCTGATATATCGCTAAACAGAAGCTTGGTGGATAAAAATCCAAAACAAACCTAAAAAGTTTCTTCGTGAGGGTATACCAGTCTGATCCACACCAGCAATGAAGTGTGTGGCATTTTTATTTCTGGAATTATCAGATGCCAACAGGATATTGAAAAAAGCCAAATTATAGGAAAGAATCTGGCAGTTTTGTTTATCATCTCTTGAAGGCAACTTTCATAATCCTGATATATATTTAGGAACCGAAAACCTCACCATCCATGTAACAACAGCCTTGCCAAGGGTATTCTTCACAAATGTATATTAATGTGTTTAACGCTCGAATTCCGTAGTATTTCACTTTATCTATTAAAAAATACATTTTTTCTACGAAAAATCAATTTGTATAAGACTTATTCAACAAAAGTAAATAAGAAATATGTGATATGACAGTCAACCAAACATCTTTTTTCTTCAATATATATATATGAAAGTCACTTAAACTACGACTTTAACATATTAAAGGAAAGTAACTCTAAACTTATTTTTGAAAGGTCGGGCAGGATTTTAGTACTTTTAGATTAAATCTCAAAAATACAATATTTGTTACGACAAACAGTCAAATGTTGAAGTACTTGTGAGCGAAATGGCATTTTCGGAAAAATGAACTGTAATTTTAAAAGTCAAGGATCAGCGAAAACCATCGAAAACTTCAAAAAAGATCCAATTACCACTACGATTAGCTGTATAACCAAGGGCATTTGTGACAAACAATATTGAAATGTGTAAGTGACAACTCTTGTTAATGGCTAATCAACTTTCAAGTGCCTATCATACTCTCCAAATTCTGTCAAATTTCTGACAATGATTTTTGTTAGATTCATAAATTTCAGCAAATCTACTTTGTGAAAATTACCACACGTGACAAAATCTTTGTCAGTTTTATTAGCATAATTTGAATCTGCATGAGTGTCCAAATACAATAACGCGCGACAGTGCACGTGCTAATGTTCGCACGATTTTTGCCTCTGAACGATTAATCGCTAATGCCACTACTTGCGGTGGGTGTCAGAATGACCACTGCATTAAACGTACTGGAGATTATTGTCAAAGGCTCAGACGGACAAGTTATTTGTCATCGCGCACGTGCACTGATGACGATTTGATATGGAATTATACGATGTTAGGTATGATATTGATAAATTTGTTGAAAATTTCGAATTAATAAGAATATATTTGAGTTAATGATATGAATTATTACAAATCAAACTGTTTTTTAATGATATGCTATTCGAAGTTGAAAGCTTATTGTCGTTTTCTCAAAAGTTCATTCACAGGTTGGAGAGCTGTCGTCTTTGTGGTACGTAATTATTGGTCAGTTTTAATAGTTTAGAAAGCATATATACCCCTAGGACACTTTATACCAAAGCAAAAACACCACTTCGACCAAGAATTAGCTTAATGCTTCAGTGTTTATTCTAAAATATTTCAAATTTAACTCCGACAATAAACGGTAATAAAATATACATTGTAAAAGGCATGATCTATGGCAAAAAGACGGAAGATGTATAAGGTTA
Organism: Modiolus philippinarum; assembly: GCA_002080025.1. Lineage (NCBI taxonomy): Eukaryota > Metazoa > Mollusca > Bivalvia > Mytilida > Modiolidae > Modiolus > Modiolus philippinarum. Next base: position 40,518 of record MJUU01022989.1, read on the forward strand.
GATACATTTAGAAAATAAACGAACATTAAACAATAGCATTCAAAATTAAAAGAACTCTGTAGAACCGAAGTGCGTTCATTTTTCATAATTAATTTTCCTACAAATTCAATTCGAATTACCAATGCAACTTAATTCATTAAATCTTATTTCATCATATTCATCATTATACTGAACTTTCTGTACCACTCTTTTTTTTATCTCACCTTTTCTTTTTTTTATCTTCCACATAATTTATTTTTGTCTAATCCAAACACTGAATGTTTGTAACATGTTTTTGAAACATACTTCGATTTTGAATATTCTGTACGTTACTGTAATGTTACGTTATTGTTTTTACTTCTAAACATGTTAAGATAATTATCGCCTAATGTAATGTACGGAATGATCCCTGTACAGTCCATCTGTAGCGATTATTGTCCGTTTATTTGGAATAAACGGATCTGTATTTTTCGGACGAGGGAGCATTACTTTTGCAAGTCATCGTTACTTCAAAGCCTAACATATGTGTGAAAATCCGATCCATTATACAACGTAAATCAAACGAATAAGTGAATGTTTCACGGAATTTAACGTCGTCAAGAAATGCCACCATCGAAGAAAGGTTAAATAGTATATATTTTAACCTAGTAGTATTTGTCATGTTGCAGTAAATACTGTATATGATCAATTTAACAAATTGCTTATAAAACAACATGTATTTAGATTGAAAATTTCGTTTAGAAACGCCTCACCAGAATCTACTGTGCGGAGTTCCCGCAAAATCAGCATTACAGACAACAGAACTTCACCAGAAACACAGAAAGGACAACATCGATCACACTATGGGCTGTTTCAGTTAAAGCTTTTAAAAATCATGACCCTTTTAAAAACGATAGACAAGTCGCAATGAGCACACTACGGACAAGATTGATTGATTAGTTAGAGTTTTACGTCAAGCGAGCAATATTTTTTTATAATTCAGAAAGAGAACAATTTAATCAAGTAAAGATATATTTAAAAGAAATAAGCAATAAAGTGGAAGGGGCAACTGGGGTAACAAGTTTTCATTGCCCGTGACTAGAAAACGGGAAAATGGGTAGGGGCGAGAAATTTAGGCCTTCTTTTTGTTGCATGGGCGTTTCTCTTTCCGTATTATGAATTTACTACCCTGTATTGACATTGACATCCCCCATATCCACGACCATGGGGTGCGCCTGGCAGCTCTGAAGCCGGAACCCCTGAAAATCGCTTCAGGTGCCAGGACAAGCTCGATAAACACTTCTCCTGGGCACTTCATCAAAAGACAGTATACGGACTAATCGACCACCGGAAACACAGTATAGACAACCTCGATAACACATCATTTGAAGCACAGTACGGACAACATTGACAAAACGCTTCATAAAAACGAAACAGATAACCAACACTTCATTAGAAACACGGTACTACCATCTCGGACCGCCGCTTCACCAGGATCATAGTACTGACCATCAACGCTTACCCAGATTAGACAATATCAGAATCAAACGGATACATACGATGTTGGTACAAAGTATACATTTTACAAGAATCGCAGTAAGGACTACCATCACCAACACTTAATTAAAATATATCAGTGAGACAAAACTCTAAAAAAAGTTCACAACCTCGCGAAACGACATTTTATTATAAATACCCAAGTATACCACTGTCAGCCCGTTGACGAATATACCCGGTATACTGATGTGTACTTGTTTTAATTGACAATATTACAGACTCGAAACTAATATTTTTATTTTTATATATTAGAATAAATGAAAGTTTGAAAATTAGGAGGATTTCCTCCGCGATTTTGTTCTGCCCTGAACTGGCATAACTTCCTTTTTTTTTGCCTTCATGCAAGGGCTACAACCTTCTTCATGTAACTTTGCTATCCAATATATTTTAGCTTCAAACGAAACTGATGCGAAATACACATATTTAGCACAAAAAATTAAATAATAGATTTTTCTGTTCGCGTTTGTTAATTTGTTTTAATTTTTTTATTAATTCCGAGTCCAACTTTTTGACAATATATGTATACAACATTTTTACGTGTAATATATATTATAGATATGAAGAAGACACATATCACCATGAATTAATGGCACAAACCATGCGTTAAAGTGTGCGTTTGGGTTTAAAATCCCAGTTTTTTCCACGTAATCGTGTGTTAAATTATTACGCTACAAACATGATAAATATATATTTTATGCTAATGATAAGACTTTACTGTATGACTTCTCTCACATTTTTTGACCGAAGTTCAAGCGGTACAAGTCACGAAAAGATGCAAGAAATACTTTAGGAACTAGAAGAACAATATTGCACTGTTTTTTCTAATGAGAGAAAATCTAGTATTTATGACCAGTTTGGCGGGTCGTATTAGATGGATCTGCGTAACATAAATGTATTTTGTTTGCTCATAAAATGACCAATGGGGTATGGAAAAAAAGATGGAGTTGGAGAGCTGACAAACATTTCTTTTTGTTTGTCTGTTTGTTTGTTTGCTTGTTTTTCTTTTGTTTTGTTTTTTTGTTATTGTTTTGTTTTGTTTTATTTTATTTTTTGCTTTGTTTTGTTTTTTGTTGTCAATTATTATGTCGCTCATATCTAACTTTATATCATAAACTGTCAAAAAAAAAATCACTATTCGTAAACATGGCATAGTACATTCGTAAAGGCTACCAATCAATCGATCGATCAATCAAACAATAGATTATTTCTTGACTAACGAAAGATCAATTTATCTCTTTAATCGAACTTGACGTCGTTTTATATTATTTATTTAAAGGGCAGTAACTCACTAACCCGACATACTAGTCTGCTGCTCCGCTGCAGCAAGCGACGATAGTAAAATTGTCAATTAAAAAGTTCCACTGGTTTCAGCAGCGGTTGTCACTTTGTTTTTGTCCAAAAAAATATTCCAAATCTTTCAGGTATTTATCAAATGAAAAAATGGTTTATTTTATTAAAAAAGATATTTTTCCTTGCTTTTTACCAATGGATTGGCGACCAGTATTGGTCGTATGTCTTTGGATTAAGTCCTCTTATAGAACTTGCTAAAATGGCTTGCATTCCGTAAATATGGAAATGGTCTATTAGTCGACTTCACGCTTAAATGATCAGTCATGGATTGAAATAATGTAAGAATGGCAATTTCATTAATCAATCAAATATCAAAATAAAAAATATATATATACTTAGGCCTGCAAACATAGATGTAAGAAAATCAAGACTCTGTAAATGAACGGAATATGTTGCGTTTCATACACAGATGAAACTAAGAGATAGCAAAGTCTATAGCCACTATAATTTGTTTCATTGAGCAACATCTGTGCTTCCCCTGCAGAACATGCTTTGGTTAATGTTCATATTTGTATATGTAATAAGAATAAATTAAACTATGACTGACTATGCCGTCACGGTTTTCAATAATTCCAATTTTATTCGTATGCAGTTAAAACATCATCTCCTCAAAGGCTCCATTCGGTATATAATTTGTGTAAAGAAGATGGTTTGACGTCCCGCTGTTTGACGAATCTTAACAAAGACTTCGCCATTTATTGTCATTCAATGAAATTCTGAGCACCTTGTAAACACACGGTAACATTTTATAGCCATATTTACAAAGTCCAATTCATACATTAACATATTTGAGGATTAGTTCTTAATCCCCATTACTCGGTTGAAACTCACTATAAACGGCCAAAAGTCGTGTAAGAAGTTCATCTTTTAAAAATTTTCACGGCTACAATTATATTTTAACATGGGTATAGGATCAGCTTCTGTCAACAGGATGGAGGCTCTATATGGGTCTGTTGTACAATCAACATATTCTAGTTTTATTTGAGTGATTTAAAAATTATTGTTGAAAACCAAGCAAAAAAGTTTCAAGTCACTGTTTTGCATTTGTTCAGCTAATTGCGGAACTTTTCTGTTTTCCATTAAAATGAACTCAACTTTACAGAAAAAGGCCCCTAACCACACAATACAACTGAAATTTGCATCTTTCCAAAAATAAAAGATCAAAATTCTGATCGAAGGCAGATGTTTGGAAATCTGTTGGTTAAATAAATACACCAAAAACAAGCCTACCAAGGTTAATAGAAAACAGTGTATTACGCCTTTACACTTGTATGAAGAATAAATGCTATTGCAAAATTGGTCAGTTCGGCAACTTATGTATCTCTGGTGCAGATAAATGTCACCCTTTTAAAAGACCATATTTCAAACCACACCGTAGAACCAACAGGAAATGAATTATTTATAGTGTCTAAAATGAAAACTTCATTTAGGGAAGGGGCTTTGCACAAGAGAGATACTCCTTAGTTTTATAAAATTGCTCTCTTCAGGTTTAACAATTACTTTTCAAATGATCGGGTTTTCATGCTTACTAGCATCTGAAAAGTTCCTTGTATTACTTAAAACAGATTTGAAAACTCTTACTCTTCTGCGCGTTTGTCAGCAGTCTTAGTCGCTTAGTTCTTAGTCATGCTTAGTCATGCTTAGTTCTGAATTACCTTGTAAATGTTTTGTCTTTGGTTTGTCTATTTTGTATAATTTTTTATCAATACGTTTTGTGGATTGTATATTTGTCAACATGTTCTCTGCAATAATGCAGTTATATTTTGCTTGATCCATCATTTTCTGTCGATATTTTTAGAAAGTCATAAATATAAATACGGGACATTAGAGTTCAGAAAGTGATTTATTTCATAGAAAAGTCAAAGCGTTCATTCGATCGTGGAACAAAAATGTTTTCCATATCATGCGTAAATGGATGAAAAATGTTCAAATCCGTTTCGTACCGCAACTGTCGATTCCTTGCAGTCAGTCTCACTCCATGAAACCTGCGTACAAACACACAAGAGCTCTTAGTTTGAAAATCCCATATTGTAAGAAAGTTAATCAAAAAATGCTTTTACCTATATAGCCGAACTTGGGTTCCTTTTTT
>MJUU01022989.1:57328-73112 GCA_002080025.1 Modiolus philippinarum
AAAAAAAAAAAACGAGTGAATGTAAGCCCTCTTGAGTTTTAGCTGTTAAAAATATTTCTGTAAATCGCATGTCAGTCCAGATCTAAACGTACATAACATTTTAACACATAAAAAAGAAAGGTGATGTTATAATAATAAGTTGAGTAAAAAAATAAAGTATAGTTCTCTTTAAGATATTAAGATAAAATGCTGAATACAAACTAGTGGTCCATTAGGTCACATGGTCATGTTCCATCTAGTTTGAAGCGATGTTGATCGTAGAAAAAAACTATTATTTACTTTAGGAGGTGAATATTTTTTTAAAACCTTTTGCTCTTCATCGTTGGATAAATAAACTTGGGGCCCAAGAAAAATATCCTGTTCGCGATAAGGATAAAAAAATAAGATTTTCTGAGAGAAAAAAAAAACAATATTTCATGATACTTAGGCAATTACAAAATTATTTTGAAAAAGGGACCCACGAAAGTTGTAGCTGTTTATTTTTTTAGATAAAACTGCCCGGGCATTTCGTTTATTTCTTTCCTTTAGTTGATGATACTTTTGCAGATGTAATAGTGAAAAGAGACAACTTATGGAAAGAACCATGAGAGAGATAAATGGAGACAAGGCTGATTTGGGAATCGAACTTTTTAATTGACAGTTTTGTGCAGATGATATTTCCGATCGTCTCAGTTACTGTTAATTGCAGTTTGTGTCAGGTGCAAATGTGCAGTTAAATAATCTCCGGAATAAACCTTTTTCGTTCGGAAGTGATAATTTACCCACCATCCGGATTTCAGTTGCGTTTTAATTACTAGCTTCCTCAGTGAACTTTATAATGTACATCTGTGATAGTGAATTAACAGTTGTATAAAACTGTTATTAATATGAGATATTAAACACCCTCGTTCATTATCATCACAAATAGGCTATTGTCACGGAGATTTCAATATTACATTAAGTCATGACTACCTGTACAAATGTTTACATTAAGTGATAATTTCATAATTTGTTTTCTGTTTTTTTACGATTTGTTTTTTACGCATCCAACATATTTTTTCCGGATGTCTCTAAGAGTAATTGTCATGCTTCGTACAATATGTATATTGGTATTATAGAATCATTTTCTCTTTTCCATATCATGGTCATTCTTTATATAATGCACATTTTTTTTGTTGCAAACTATTATAGCGTTGCATTTTATTATATAGATTCTATTTGTAAAAAACAAAGCCAAAAAAAAACCCCATATAAACAAACAAACAAAACAAAAAACAAAAACAAAACAAAACAAAACAAAAAACAAAAACAAAAACGAAAAACGAAAACAACAACAACAAATCACAAAAAAAAAAGAAAAACAAAACAAAAAGACAAAGAAAAAAAACAAAAGAAAAAACATAAAGAAAAAATTCCTTGTTCATTCCAGTGCTCAGTGATTCATTAGCTAGCGCTCGTGGCTTTCTCGTTTAACTTAGTTATCTCCGTGACTGCCTTGATAATAAGTACTTCAAAAAGAGTCTCCTCATATAATCATTAAAAAAGTTCTTTAATAGATATAAGTCCCTTGTGGAAAAATTTTAAGTCCGAACTGTGATTCAAAAATCTAATTTTATTTAGTAATAGGATGATCATTTCTTTTTATTGTCTACGACCTTTCAATAACAATGGCTGTTGTGCTACTAGCCACTACTGCAACGGAAGGAGAGGTTTGGCGCACCGTAAACCGGTTTAACCACAATTTCTTTTGAAATGTCTGTATCAAGTCAGAACCATTGCAGTTTACAGTTTTTCCGGTGTTTTTGCCATTTTTTGTTCTTTTGCATTTCGACTACTGACAATAATGTTTGTTAATTTGTTATTACCCTCAGTGAAAATCCTATCGATTTTGGTGATTTAGATAAAAAAAAATATAAGAATTGCCAAAGTCGTGTTATATTACTTCCGTAATCAACCGTTTCCGGTCTACTACACAAGGAATCCTAACCACTAGCCCACAATTACAGGAAAACAACCATTACAGTCATCAATACATACAAGAACGTGGTCAGCAGAATGAAAGTATTTTAGGATCTGAGGGGGTAAATCGTAAATTATACTGTTGCGATGAGAGTTTTCGGAAAACGGATGTTTAAGACAGTAAAATCTTATAGATTAACCCTCCAATATCCTAAAGTACAGTTTAGTTATCTTTATTGAATAATACATTAAAATAAAAGGAAGTTTGGTTTGCGTCTGCGCAAATGCGTTGCTAATGGTTCCGACGGTCAACTGTGAATTTTACCCCTTGAAAATTTTAACGCTATCCAAACAAATTTAGCGTTACAAACATATGTGCATAAGAAGTATAATTGACTTAACAAAATGATATCATAATGCGTATATTATAATTAACAGATGGGAAAATGTGTTATGTATAGTTATCAGACGTCAGAATCTGGTCACTATAGGTAACTCAAAAACGGCAGCGTTTGATAACATTATTCACAGTCTTTTGACATATTTGCACGTGGTTTTCAAAATGTTTTGCTTTAAACTGCACTTAAAACATATTATTCGTCACCAATCTACAAAACAAAAATAACTACAATTTCGGTATTTTGTCCCTATACTTAATTAAACAAACATCAGTTAATCGTCTATATGTACTGCGTATCCTTGTTCGGTTGTACTTTATTGTCATTTTGTTTTCTATATCAATCTATAACCTCTCCAGCTTAATGTCGACCGTGTAGTTTGTACAGTGTTTTTTTTAACAGAGCAAAGACACTGTCCCAAAAGCTGCTTAGTCAGGGATTTGTTCAACCTATGTTAATTTCACCCCTCAAGAAATTGTATGACCGTCACCATAACATCATTGAAAGATATGACGTGTCAGTATCCCAAATGAAAGTAGACATATTGAGCTAGATTCACGTCTTCCCGGATTTGACTACCGATTTTAACATTTTCCTGGATTGACTCACTCGCAGTTTGACGGGTGCTGTTTACAGAGCAGGACATGCTTACCCTTCCGGAGCACCTGATGTCACTCTCAGTTTCACTGGAGTTCACACTTAGTGCCTTTGTTTTGAATGTTGTGATTTCTATTTCTGTGCTTTGTGTCTGTCTAACGTCATTGTTTTATGTGTCTAACGTCATACTGTTCTGTGTTATCGTTTTGGCCATGTCTTTGGACTTCGATTTTTGTAAATTCCACTCCTTTGTGCCTTCGGTATTCTACTGCCGTTATTTCAAAGATGACTAATCAGTAGGTTGACTGACCTATATATCGAATACCAGACAAAAAGATGCCAAGCAAATGAATACAAGCATTTATAATGCTATTTAGAATTAAAATGACATTTTCTGTGGTTTTGAAAATTTTGTGCCAAGCACGAAATTTTAAAAGAAAAGGAAAGATTTAAACAATATCACCGTGTCTTTTATGTTGCTTCTGCAATTTGGAAACCTGCAACAAACATAAATCGAATTTCTTTGTTTTAATTGATGTATAAAATAGATAATTTATTGTCTCCTGTAATTTAAAAAAATCAGAACACGACCGAAGGCGCACTGAATTCTTATTTAAATATTAAATCGATTATCTAAATACGTTAATTGATTTACTGTATATTTTCCATTCAGAGAATGCCTATCATCTCTGACAGTTTGAAGTTTGCACCGTCACGTTTAAAACGTTCTGAAGTCATATTTTTTATTTGTCCACAGTGAGTCAATTTCTTCAAATAATATAAAAAAACGAAAGACGACAAATATTTTACTGATTAATGCTTTAATTTCAGGAGAAAAGCATTGTAGCATTCCATATAAAATCAATGGCTGAGTTTCATTGCGTGAAATGGCTCTAAAATGGCTATTTAGTCAACTTACAAGCGATTAAGTCTTGAAACACACTTTCATGCTTTGTTACCACCGACATCATATTTCACTCACTAGGCCTGACGTTACGCAGACACATGGCAATTGAACAAATTTGTCCACCACAGTCTGGTTTACTCATGCGCAATGAAAACATCAACAAATCATAGCACCTCAGCAGACGTTATCGGGCAGACGACATGAAGCACACGCTCATGTCACGAGGAAAGATGAGGGATGTACACTTGAACTGGAATTAATATCAATAAAAATTAAATGACCATCATAAAAATGCCGTGTGATAAATTGGCAGCCAATCGTCTCCTTGGTTACCAGTCGGCATGGTGGTCAGCTGTAGTATGAGAAATTGCCTGTTATTGTTTTAAAACGCACCCTTTTTAGACTTAAATGTTGTTTTCTGTTCCATTTTTATGTTTGATTCAAAAGTAAGCAGTGTTTAATTACGGTTTTAATTAAATTCTTCCGCATCAAGAACTATTAAACTAACTATAAATGCTTTTAAGTTGGTTGATGAAATATACACTGATAAATAAAATTAGACCCATAATGTGCAAAGAGTAGTATTCATGAATGTGCTTATTTTTGTGATTTCATTTTTTGTTTTTAAGTCGACTGAAGTTGCCATGAATTCATACATTTTTCAAAATGTTTAGTGAAAATTACAGAAATGTTTTATCCAATGTTTTATCGATCAAACTGCCACAAACAGCAAAATCCTTGTGTCCAAATTTTGAATCTATTGACTTGATTTTCGTGCATTTTAAGACTGCTTTCAGCAATTAATATATCTAAGTAATGAAAAAGAAACCATACATCGCGATCGAAATCAGTTGTGAAAGATTGTTTAAAGAAGGTCCAAGAATTGACCATTTCTCAACGAAAATTGAGCTTTTAAACATAAAAATACCAAACTGCTGCAGATGGCCATTTTGGTATTAACTTATAATTGTACGAATTACAGTGAATATTAATGTTCTCAGGGGATGTTTTGGACGTGCTGTGCCAAATAGAGAGACGAAACATTGATCCTGCAAACGACGGTAGTCATGCCCCTCAACCTGTTAAAGATCTGTAGATCCTCTAATCTATGCTTTTGTAGACTAAAATGGCAAAGCAACCACTTACTGGTATAAAACGTCCGTGCTGTACTAACAGAATAAGACTTAGATGATCTGGTATATCTTACTTACAAAAATCATAGCTTGTATATAAAAAGGATGAGCTAATCATGAATGCGCTTCTGGTCTAATTTCCAGTCAAGCATTTAAAAACATGGAGTTAACTCTCTGTGTTGTTCGCAAGCGTAAAGGGATAAAGCCACCCTCAAGTGAAGGAATACTTTAATTAAACCCCCAGAGAAACAAGGTGATCATAGATTTAACATAGCTATGTATCAACCCTTTGAATATATCTACATTGTAAACAAAGATGTAAACAATTTGTAGATAACACATAGGCTTTCTTATCTTAATAGGCGGGTGTATTAGTAGTGTGACGTAATATTAACGGTATGTATAATCTACACGTGTAAATTTGGTTGTCAGTTCAAATAAGGGAAATCAACATCAATGGAGGGACGATATGTTATTATCATCCCTTAAATCCAGTTAATAATTGAAAGTGTTTGATTGTTTAGTTGATCAATAATGAATTTCTTGTATAGATATCAATCAGATGTTTAGACGAACATCTTGAGAATATTTAGCTTCCTTTGTTCTGATTCTTGATTATAGGTATATGGTCAATGGTATTAAGTGAAAAAAAATCTATTAATGTCTTGCTATATTATAAAATCAAACCGAGCAACTATGGTCATTCAGTAAAATTAAGGGATATGGAGTAAATGCACATGATACAAAGTCTTTACAAATACATGGTAAAACAAAGCTATATAAGAACACTTTTATTGTTGTTCTTCATCTTGAAGTCACCATGAGGCCTTCAACAATGAGCTTTGCTAATACCTCATAGTAAGTTCAAGACGGTCCCTAGCACTGGTTTCATTGCTAAATATCGAACAATGCTACAGCCATGTCTCTTTATCCATGGATGCGGGATATTCAACAAACATAACAGTAACTAACACAGTGTTCTTATATTAGCTGTCACCCGTTGCCCGACAAAAATACTAACAGGAGAAAATGACAAAACTGTAACAACCATACAGCACTCATCGAGCAAAAAATTAGAAAAATCATGAGATATGGACACAATAAACATGTAGTCAGAATAACAATTTGAAATCACAAAAAATAAAAGAGCCAAAATTTAAAAGTATGATAGTGCATGCATATGAACAATTTTCCTAAGAGCAATTTTACCATAACTAATATGTATAAAGAGCATACATATGATTACAAAAGTCATGTTAATGTTGGTTTAATCAATTTGATGCTTATATTATATCTGAGGTATGTTATTACAAATAAGATACAAGAGAGTGCAGCATACCAACATAAAATTTTCACAATTCTTAGTTATCTAAGAAACAGCCCGCGTGCTTTAACAGGGTAAGCGTCTTAATGGTGGCTTTGAGTTGTTATTACTCCCCTTTGGGTCGTTGTCTCTTTGACACATTCCCCGTTTCCCTTCTTTTTTCTATGATCTGCTCCCGTCACACAGCCAGCTAGAATATAGTATTGAAAAATCTGTTTGATGACTATTTGATAACCGTAAGACAAAACTTCTCCCTGAGGGAGAAGTCAAACACGACGACGGTTACAATGATATGATGTGATGTAAACAAATCAGTCATAAGTTAAATTGAGGTATATGGATAAACACACACAGGGCAATGTAAGAAAACTAAGTTAGTCTGATATGTTGTAATGGTCAACCAACTCTTTATATACATCAGTAGCTTTTCCGGGGCGTCAATTCTAAGTGTCCTTCCTGTATAGCATGGGTTACTAATAAACATGTAATTGAATTTCTCTGCCCTTAAGCATACCCCCTATCTATTTCGATTATGGTGTATTTGTTATTTAGAGAATTTCTGATATGGATGTACTATTATACTTGCAAATTTTTGGCATTTATTTTTTGTAATTTCCAAGTGTTTTTCTGACAACCTGTTTCAAGTACCCTCATCTATTTAATAATGTTTTCTTGCGATTGACTGTATGAGTACCCCGTGGTTGTTTATTTCTTGTGATTGCCTTCTGTTAGTCTTTTGTCGGGCAACGGAAGACACTAATTGTAAGGAACCTTTGCCAGTTATTTTTACTTTGTTTACGATTCCGTACACATGACCCATGGATGTAGCACTGTTCGACATTATTAATGAATTTCGATGAACCCGGTGCTAGGGACCATTGGTTTGACTTACTACGAGGCATGAGCAAGGCACATTGCTGAAGGCCTTATGTGACTTCAAGATGTAGAACAATAAAAAAAGTTGTTCCATTGATTAGTTCTACAATATATTTGTAGAGACTTTGTCTCATTTACATATACTCCATATCCTTTCATTGTTTACTTGGTTATTTAATAAAGCATCAAATATAATACATATACATAATACACACAGGCACAAGGACCCATTTGCTATCAAGGAACGAGAAAATGCCCAAATAGAAAATCAAAATTATACCTTATGTTATATATTATAGTTTCAGTAATCCTAATCACTTGACTTTTTTTTTATATAGTATCATATATGGATTGCTGATTGGTCTTTTAAAGATTAAAGTACTCTTCATCATATTAAGGTAGTAGACCAAGGTTAAGGGGTATAACTCTTTAAATCAGCAAGGTATTTGAAACAGTAAGTTTCATTGACACTTTTAAGCAGTTATGTGAAAAAGAATCAAAAACATCTGTGTTACTATGAAGCTTACAATATATTTATGAAATAAATCGGCCAACGAATATCGGCAGAACGGCAAAATATCGACAAAATGGCAGAAAATTATTAAAGCAAACATACAACTGATTTGTAAGAGTTATGTCCCTTAACTTATATCTGCCTCCTTAAAGAACATCATCAATACACTTACATAGTGATTAATACTTTAGAAATGTTCTTTTTTCTTCAGTTTTTTAGTTCGGTTTCTTAAGAATGCAGAAAGAAATTGACTAGAAGAAATGCATAATTAGTTCCTATTGGAATTAAACTGACTTCTAGTATGTCAACCTACCTATACGAAAAGTCATATTGTCCACCGTGTAAATGCTTTCATTTCATTCTTAGTATATTTGTTTGTGGAATTTGTGCGGTCCTTGACAAAATACGATTTCTTACGCCATAATACGGGTACGAGATGGTCATGTGTACAAATTTCGATAATTGGAGAAAAAATTTTCACGAGCAGATGTAATCTGTATCTGAGCAGTGAATGATACAGAGGTACAAAGATTAGAAAAGCAAAAACGGCAATGATTTAGGTTTTAAAACTTTTGGTAGAATCCCCATTTGATTCATGTGAGTCCTTCTTTTAGAGTACTAAGAATTTTGAGGGAGGTTCGTCAAACATCCAGAAAAATGTACAAAATCTTTAAATACATGGACTGCCATGTGTGTGTTTTTTTTTGTTTTTGTTTTTGTTTTTTTTTTTGTTTCCAATACAAGGATAGTACTAAAGTTTACCTTTGGTTCCCTGTTGTGCTGTTAATTAAAAGTTCTTTTTATAAACGTCTACAAATGTAAACAAACCCGTTTGAGGCATTGTCTAACGGAATGCCAGAGCAATCAGAAAATTTGGATTAAAATCAGTAAAGATATAGTTAAAAGGAAGACCGAGGATGTCTACCCACCTCAATTTAACAGGAAAAAAAAAATCAGAAAACGCACCAGAGGTGCGAAAGCCGAGTTGCACATGTATTCTATTTTTATAAGTACATCATCTGATATGCAAATAGCTTTCTATAAGCATAAGAATTCTTTTATTTCAATCAATGTAATAATCTAAAAGTGTGTAGCAAAATACTTTTTTCTAAAAAAATTAGTTTCTAGTTTGCTTCCATGGCAACCAAAATCTCGGTTATCCATTACAACTCATGTCAGACCACCAATTAAAAAACAATTGGGCAGGGTTTTCCCTAATATTCCAGGTAATACATATCGTTGAAATCAAAACATTCTAAGCTCCCCTTTCAAAAAAAAAAACCAAAAAAAAAACAAACAATTGGCATGGTTTCCCCATGATAATCTATCTTATACATATTTCTGAAATTGCGAAGAAAAATATATAGCAGAATACTTCTTTCAAAGATACAGTGTCCTGGTTTGGTTTTCATGTCAACTGAAAGCTCCACTATCCATTACAGCTTATTTCAGACCACCATTAAAATAAAATTTAAAAAAATCATGCTTGGGTTCCCCTCATAATCCAAGTTATACATATTGCTGAAATCAAAACATTCCAAGTCCTTCTTCAAAATTCAAAAAGACATTTAGGTATGGGTTTCCTTTCCTATCTACTTTATACATATTTCTGAAATCGTGAAAAAATATAGGTAGTAGAATACGTTTTTTTCAAAGATATAGTGTTCTAGTTTGGTTTCCATTACAACTGAAAGCTCCACCATACATAGTGCTGAAATCAAACATTCCAAGTCCCCCTTTTCAANTCATCACGTTTGTCATATAGCCTAGTTTGTAGTGTACCTCTTTTGTCAATTTCAAGATGAAGGTCAAGGAACGAGGCTGATGCGGAAGTATCTGTAGTATCCTTAATTTCTAGCTCTTTTGGATAGATAAGATGAAGAAAATCACCAAAGCGAGGATTGTTTAGTGATAAAATATCATCTATATAACGGAAGCTGAAATTAAAGGACTGGGCCAGTTTTTTATCTTTATTTTGAAGAAGCCCTTGGATGAATTCAGCTTCATATGAGTGGAGAAATAGATCGGCTAAAAGAGGCGCACAGTTTGTGCCCATTGGAATTCCGATAGTCTGTTGAAAAACTTTTGGTAGAATCCCCATTTGATTCATGTGAGTTCTTCTTTTAGAGTACTAAGAATTTTGAGGGAGGTTCGTCAAACAACCAGAAAAATGTACAAAATCTTTAAATACATGGACTGCCATGCGTGTGTTTTTTTTGTTTGTTTTTTGTTTTTTTTGTTTCCAATACAAGGATAGTACTAAAGTTTAACTTTGGTTCCCTGTTGTGCTGTTAATTAAAAGTTCTTTTTATAAACGTCTACAAATGTAAACAAACCCGTTTGAGGCATTGTCTAACGGAATGCCAGAGCATTCAGAAAATTTGGATTAAAATCAGTAAAGATATAGTTAAAAGGAAGACCGAGGATGTCTACCCACGTCATTTTAACAGGAAAAAAAATCAGAAAACGCACCAGAGGTGCGAAAGCCGAGTTGCACATATATTCTTTTTTTATAAGTACATCATCTGATATGCAAATAGCTTTATATAAGCATAAGAATTCTTTTATATCAATCAATGTAATAATCTAAAAGTGTGTAGCAAAATACTTTTTTTCTAAAAAATTTAGTTTCTAGTTTGCTTCCATGGCAACCAAAATCTCGATTATCCATTACAACTCACGTCAGACCACCAATTAAAAAACAATTGGGCAGGGTTTTCCCTAATATTCCAGGTAATACATATCGTTGAAATCAAAACATTCCAAGCTCCCCTTTCAAAAAAAAACAAACAAACAAACAATTGGCATGGTTTCCCCATGATAATCTATCTTATACATATTTCTGAAATTGCGAAGAAAAATATATAGCAGAATACTTCTTTCAAAGATACAGTGTCCTGGTTTGGTTTTCATGTCAACTGAAAGCTCCACTATCCATTACAGCTTATTTCAGACCACCATTAAAAAAAATTAAAAAAATCATGCTTGGGTTCCCCTCATAATCCAAGTTATACATATTGCTGAAATCAAAACATTCCAAGTCCTTCTTCAAAATTCAAAAAGACATTTAGGTATGGGTTTCCTTTTTTATCTACTTTATACATATTTCTGAAATCGTGAAAAAAATATAGGTAGTAGAATACGTTTTTTTCAAAGATATAGTGTCCTAGTTTGGTTTCCATTACAACTGAAAGCTCCACCATACATAGTGCTGAAATCAAACATTCCAAGTCCCCCTTTTCAATAGAAAAAAAAAACATTTGGGTATGGGTTCCAATATAATCTAGTTTTACATATTTCTGTAATTGTATAGAATATGTAGTAGAATACTTTTTTCAAAGATTCATTGTTCTGGTTTGGTTTCCGTGACAACTAAAACCTCTACTATCCATTACAAACCATTTCGGACCATCATTTAAAAGAATTTGGACAGGGGTTGCCCTTATGATCTAGGTACCGGTAATACATATCGCTGAAATCAATAATTAATCAATTAACCTCTGTGTTTCAGGAAAATTACCAAAATCAGATTTTTTAAATCCAAGATTTATTTAAACTGAACACTTTGCAAAAGCCTTTTAGAAATATTGAATACTTCTTCACATTCAATTTTTTACCTCCCATAGTTTTATCACCTCCCTTTTTTCAGTTTTCACTTTTCTTTTTTTTATAAGTTAAAGACATCCCAAAATGTGTTAATGTACATAGTAAGAACTTACTATTAAATGAATAGAACATGTTCTAGCAATAAAAAGAGTACTTCTATATGAACAATAAAACTTTTGTAGCTATTTTTGTTTTCGAATAATACCAAACATATAGTTTTGGGCTCTATCTCCTGATTTTATTTTCAAACACAATGAAATGTTTATTTTTGTTCTATTCATAGACGTTGTGACCTTGACTTTTTGCATAAGCCTCAAAATTGATGGGGTTTCTGCTCTCATCATTAGTCATGTCTGTGCCAAGTTTTATTTAGATGTGACGTATTGTTCTGGAGAAATTGTTCGGAAACAGAAAAAAATGTCAAATTTTACATTCTAATTTTAGAAGTTGTGACGTTGACCTTTGTTGTACAAGAACAAATAAAGGGATATGGAGTAAATGTACATGTTACAAAATTCCTATAAGTACATGATAAAATTAAGTAAATGGAACAACGTTTTCATACTCTTTCCAAGTAAGTTCAAGACGGCCCCTAGCACCGGTTTGAGCGGAATTCACTTGCTAAATGTTTAACGACGCCACATTGTCATGGATGCAGGGTCGTCAACAGGCATAACATATCGGTCAAAGTGCTCTTACAAACATTGTCATTCATTGCCCGAGAAAGGGACCAATACAACATATAAGACGATAGACAATACATAAACGATCACAGGGCACTCATGGAGTTGCTTTTAAGGAAACTTTGCAAATTAAAATGGGAGATGTGAGCAATTTATATACAGATGGTCAGAAAAACGTTTAATTTTTACAAAACAAGAAAGCCAAATATTGTATTTTGATAGTGCATTCATATGAGAAATTCTCACACGAACAAGTACGCCATAGCTGACAAAAAAAGAGCATACATCTCAAGCACTGGGAATCTCTTTTACGGACTCAACACTGCACGAGAGACAAACTCAACCGTAAATGACAAACAAAGGGATATGGAGTAAATATACATGTGACAAAATCCCTAAAAATAAATGGTAAGATTAAGCAAATGTCCCAACTCTTCATTGTTGTTCTTCATCTTGTGTCACCATGAGGCCTTCAACAAAGAGGGAACACTCTTACCTCATAGCAAGTTCAACCTCACAATCAATAGGTTCCTCCTCAGATTATCAGTTATGTCATTTAGATGTGACATGTGGTTCTGGAGATATTGTTCGGAAACAGATAAAATCTCACCCATTTTTTTATTCTATTTTTAAAAGTTGTGACCTTGACCTTGTTGTACAAAGCTTATAATTAAAAGGGTTCCTCCTCTGGTCTTTAGTTATGACTGTGCAAATTTCATTAAGATGTGATATGTGGTTCTAAGATACAATGCTGAAACAAATGTTAACGCCCGGACAGACGCCTTGACGCCCAGACACCATTCATGAAATTATAAGCCGAGCTTGACTTCGTCGCAACTCGGCTAAAAACAAGATGTTTTACCCAAATCAATGCAAGAGAAAAAACCAAGGTGTTATTCCTACGTCGATACAAGATAAAAACAAAGATGATCTTCCAACGTCAATCAAAGGAAAACCAAAATGTTCTACCCACGTCAACCAAAAGTAAAGAGAAAAACCAAGATGTTCAGCCTACGTCAGTTCCAGGTAAAAACCAAGATGTTCAGCCTACGTCAGTTCCAGGTAAAAACCAAGATGTTCAGCTTACGTCATTTAAGGGTAAAAACCAAGATTTCAGCTTACTTCAGTTCAGGGTAAAAACCAAGATGTTCCAGCCACGTCAATCAACGTTAATTTGACTGTTTTTTCAATTCCAAAAGTCTTCTACCGACGTCAATAAAAGAGAAAGATAACTTTGATTTTCTACCAACGCCAGTCTAAGAAAATACCAAGATGCTCTGTCCACGTCAACCCAAAAACATAATCATGATGTTCTGCAACTGTCAAAAAGAGAAAATATCAAGATGCTATACTAACATAAAAATACAAGATGTTCTACCAACGTCAAAAATAGAAAAAAACAAGATGTCGGAACTATGTTAAAAAATAAATAAAAACATTATGTTCCTCCCGAGGCAAGCTAAGAAAGAAAGTAAACCTAAAATATTTTACCAACGTCAATCCAAGAAAATACCAAGATGTTCTGCCCTCGTCAATCCAAGAGAAGAAACAAGGCGTCTAAAACCAAACCTTTTCGAAAAACATAATAATTTTGACTTTCCAGTTTTGCACTTCGCATTCTTGAGCAGTAGCTTTCACAAAAGTCCGGAATATGGCGTCTTAATTTCACATTTCATTTACTGCTGATTTGAACTAACTAAGATCTTGTCTCCAATCAAAGACAGACATCAAGCATACTGTGAAACTATTCATGCCCGATGACACAAATCACGTGAAATCTTAAATCACGTTCATTTTCTCAAATACATTCTCTGAAAATATTTGATTTTTCTACACTGTATACCACGCTTCCTAATGGTAAACTTGAATCACGAATGAAAGGTTTCATTCAAAAAGCCTTTGCCGATACAAAAATATATTGTATTAGGTTATAAATGCAAATTTTTTTCAAAAACCAACTTAAGAGGAAAAGCATGCTACGATGAAAAAAAGGTGTACAGTATGCTTGATTTTCTAATTGGGAATATATCTGTCACATTTGGAGGTGCTAATTATCAACAGCAAGTTGGCATACAAATTGGCACTAATAGAACTCCTCTACAAGCAGACGTGTTTTTATATTCTTACTAGACTGAATTCCTTAAGGGACTCGTAAGAGATCATATAATAAAAGATGCTAGATCCTTCAATCTCATTAACTCATCTTTTACTAAATGGATCCCATTAATATATAAACCAGAACTAGAGATAAAGGAAACGACAGAAATCGCTAGAACTACATATGTTTTTTACTTCCATCTCGAATTTGACGAAAATGGTCATTTCAGTACTACAATTTACGACAAAAGGGACGAATTTAATTTCAAAATTATCAATTTCCCCAACATGGACAGTAATATTCCAGCTTCTTCTGCTTACGGAGTGCATCTTTCACAATTGATTCGTTACGCGAGAGCAAGCACAAATTATACATACTTCTCACTGGACATAATTATATCCGGGACCGCCTTATTAATCAAGGTTTCAAAAAAATCCGTCTCATAAGATCATTTAAAAGGTTCTTGCTATATGGTGTGAGGTTCCTCACTGTGTTGAAGACCGTAAAGAGACCCCTAGATGCTGTGTTTTGGGTGGTTTAAGCCTGGATATGGGATGTTGTCTCCTTGACATTTACCTCATTTCCTTTCTTTTTCATATTTCATAGATATCAGTCCCTTGTTAAAAAAATTAAAGTTTCGGACCGAACTTTGATTCAAGATCATTTCTTCGGTATTTAGTTATTTGTTACCACTGGGTCGATGCCTCTGCTGGTGGACTGTTAGTCCCCGAGGGTATTCACCAGCCCAGTAGGTCAGTACTTCGGTGCTGACCCGAAAGCCGATTCTATTTGGAACCTTACAATATCTAATTTTATGTAAATTTTGTTGAAACTAAGGAATATCTCCCTCATGCAAAGCTCTGTCCTTAGCTGATTTTGGCTTTCTTTTTAGATCATATTTGGTAATTTGTTCTCTATCAGTTTTAAACATTTTTGACTTTATGGTCTTCCAAACGTTTAGATTTTATCTGTACTGAAGAGACATAAGTTGTCGAAATGCGCATTTGCAGAATCAAAATTCACTGTAACTTCGGTATTTAGTTATTTCTTTCCACCGTCTACGACCTTTCACTATCAATTGCTGTTGAGTTGCTACCGGAAACTACCGCAATGGAATTGGAGGCTCACTACAAAACCGGTTTAACCCACAATTTCTTTTGGAATGCCTTTACCAAGTCAGAACCGCAATGGTCGACAATTTGTTCCAATGATTTCGACCTGATTCGTCTTTTTGTCTCATGGACTTCGGCTCTGTTCGGTATTTTTGTTATTACCCCTATTACGATTGTCGTGCCTGTACTTTGTACAACGATTTTGTTAACAAAGAGAAGTTACTGTCTCAAAAAATTAAACATCAAGGTAAAGTTCCACCATTGTTGCAATTAACACAAAAGAAGTGTTACGGTCGACACTATGATTTGACAGATTGTTACAATGTTTCTATTTCACAAATGAGAATAGACATTTTTAAGAAGATCCATGAATTATTACCGAACTAACTAAATACATTTTTGTACCAATTTTGACAAAACCGGACTTTTCAATGTCAGTGTGACGGTTGTCACGTGTGAAGCTTATCATTCTTACCCTTCCAAATGACCTGCTAAAAATGATTTGTGAGGGTTCACACTGCTAGTTCTTTTAATTTGTGTCGTTCCTGTTCTGTTTTGTAGATTTGTTTTGACTTTGCCATCATGCTGTCTCCATTTG
>MJUU01022989.1:73131-89133 GCA_002080025.1 Modiolus philippinarum
AAAAAAAAAAAAAAAAAAAAAAAAAATGACATTCTAACAACTTCGATTCAACAAAAAAAACCAAGGTGTCCTACCCATGTCAATCAGAGAAACAACTAAGATGTCTTCATACGTCAATCCATTTTCAAGGTGTACTCCCTACGTCAATCCACCAAACTATCAATGGTGCAACTAAAAAAACATGGCTCTGCTTTTCAGGTATGTCTGATAATCAAATAATTACTTATAGTAACCTAATTCAAAATCCTCTGAACAGTTTGTGCAATTAGATTAACATTGTTACATATCTTGTGATGAGCAAAAAAAATATGGAATATACAAAAAAATTGTGATATCAAGACGAGAACAGAAAGTATAAAAAAAGGCAACTAAAAGCATACAATAAACTCTATTTGGTTTGAATATCTAAAAGCTGATATTAATTATGGTATTAAGCATGTGTCACTGCATTTGTCTTTTATGTAAAAAAATATCTTGTATAATTATGTTGTGTATTTCATGTCTTGTTCTTTATGTCATTGGTCGAGAACAACTCGTTGCTTTTTGGTTGTTTGCAATCCCCGAAAACAAAAATGGCATTCAAATGAATTATATTAAAAGGTAATGGAAAGAACTTCACAACTACATTTTCTTCAAATCATTCATGGATCCATACTTAGTTTCGAAAACGGGACAAACTATATCAGTAAAATTCAACAAATACAATGAAATAATTGTTAGTAAATCTAAAAGTTATCAATTATGGGTCTACAAGAAGAGAAGAAACATAAAGATAAAAAAAAACGTTGTTGAGAAAGTATGTAATATATTCAACATGAAAAAAGAACAACAACAGAGCTCCTCTCTCCACGGTTTCTCTAGTCATCGCGACCTTATAGTTTCTGATTACATGGTCACTTTCTCAGTCTGATAATAATGGTGTAACTTATTTTTTTTCCTTTTTATAATGTCAATATCATGCAGATGTATAAACATCACATGAACTATCCATATCCAAACCACATATCAATATTTTATCAGGATTAGCATATATGATTACATAAATGATGAAAGTATATAGTGTAAATGTACATGAGACAAAGTCTTAACAAATACATGGAAAACTGTATTTATTTTCTGGATATTGTCTGCGCTGATAGCACATAAGTTGTCGAACTACAAAAACTAAATTCACAGTATCTTTTGATACTTAGTAATTTAAAAAAAAAATCAGCGCAGATTAAAAAAAAACTATGAATCAAAAGATGTTGAAAAGCTGATAGAGAGTGATATACTAAATGTTTTTAATTTAATTACAAAGACAATAAGTAATTGAATAAATAATAATGATATTGATAAAATTAAATAAGGAGAATAATAATAATAAAGTTATCGTATTTCTTTAAGAATGCTGTTGTTTAACTATTTTTTTCCAGAAATTTAGAAAAAATGTACTCACCCGCTATCAGTAAATATATGATGTTATTTATTGTTAACTATCTACTGTTTATCTTTTCAATGAATGACGCCTTTTGAAGTAAAGTGCCAATCATATTTATTTTTCCTTCCAGATGCCAGTTTTCGTTGTACATGTTTGGCCAAATCACATTGTCTGTCCTTCGGAGTCTAATGTATAGTGCATTAACACGGGGCCTAATCTGCTCGTAAAAAAAGTGTGGGTGAATTCGCGAATACGTAAAAAAAATTTGGGTGAAATGGAATGTTCCATATAAAAATCGTTTTTATTTTCTAAATCAACCAAGCCAAAAAATATAACTATGCTCATTCTACGGACAATTTGATTTCTAAAGGAACTGACCATACCAGGGTTTTCAAGTTCCATTGATTTAAGCTTGAAGTGTGCACAAAAGTGGCATTGGCCCACTTGAAAGCTGAACACGACTACACAAATTCACTTCTGTAGAAAGCTACAGTTTTCGGAGGGAATAAAAATACATGTAATGCTCTTTTGTTTACCAAAAATGTGAATTTAAACAGTTTAAATAAAATTAAAATCGATATATATCAGAAAATAAATGGAATAAGCACAGATATTTGGGTGATTTCAAGAGTACGACATATTTAAGAGGTGATTTCCATTCATATATGAAATCGTGAAATCTAGTTAAATACAAGTAGATTCTCTTTTTGGGAAGGAGTGGTTTTAAAATATTTCAAGCTTCACTAGAGATAATAAAATTTCAATTTTCAAAAAGTATGAGCTTTAGCGGGCATGTTAAAATCGAAATTTTACCATCGAGAGTGAATCACGACTTATCTGAATAAGGTTGTTTTTCCACAATGAAATTTCTTTTAAACTCAAAAAATACAAAATGGCGAGAAATGTGTTAGATGTTTAATTAATGCCCGTTAGTTAAATGTTCGCGTGCACATTTAACCATCTGCTGAGAATGAGAGAACATATTTTATCCACTGATGATACTTAAGTTTAAGGCCGTTGCTATTCTATCGGCTAGCCGGGGAAAAGTATAAATGTCTGTTCTTCCGTCCAAAAAATGTACCATTTAAAGAGATAAATTTTTAATTGTAATTTTTCTGGATATAATTTTTGAAGGCCTTTCACTGTAATATGGTCCGCTACAACTCCTGTGAAAATTACAGGACATATCATTCAATACTTTGCGTAATATATAGATTCCACAACAGCATCGAGTGAGATACGATTTTTTTTACTTGAGACATGAAACAGATAAATTTTCTAATTTTAATACGCGAAATTGTACTATTCAAAGTTGAGAAACGTCGTATCTCACTAGATACAGTTGTGGAATTCTATAATGACCTGAAGGCAATACTTGACACAAACATGGCCCTGTCTGCTGCAATCTCAGAAATAGAGGTGCATAACTCTTCCTCCGTCAGATTACCACCCCTACTGCACCGTTTCCTCAATATCGGATTTATCACGCCAATCGCAAGGTCTTGCCATTCTTTTAACACTAAGGCGACAAGTTTTTGCATCAGACACCTTGTACTAGGTAGTATTTCTGTGGTATTTCAGAGACATATACTTGCAATGTTTTAGTGAGAACCGAGTCAAGAAACGCACAATCCAGGGACAACGGCAACATCGGAAACACTAAGAAACAAGGCCACAATATGAGTACGGGACAGAAAAAAAATAAAGACACACATAAGAACAACACGAACCCAATTAAAACCATGGGTGAGATCAGATGCACTGTTAGAGTAAGCATCTCCTGCTTCTTATAAGACACCTACCGTTTTGAACATGTCAATTCCGATCGTTATGTCAAATCCGGTAGAGAGCTGTAAAGGGAAAGATCTGTTGTCATCAGGGAAACATATATCCAATAGAGGTCCATAAGATCGTGATTTCGAGTGTAAAACTTCTGTAGTGATGACTTCGAGTTATGGGTATCAAATCCTTGCTGAAGTAGCATATTCGTAAGCAACCGAGCTCTATCAAGGTAGTCATCTCAATGGTAGATAAAAATCAATATCGGTATGGGACCTTTTAAGTCAGGGCCGCATATCGATCTTTTTCAGTAAGGGAGTTATTTATTTCTGTTACATTTTTGTTAGCAGAAAATCGGTAAAAGAAAGGTGATGATGAAGTGTAAGGGCAAAATGTTTGTTAGGTCATGACAAAAGTTTTAAACGCAGCCGCCGTACGGTTGGTATTTTTTGAGCTGTTGACCTTAAATGCTCAGTACTACTAATTGGCATGTCGTAGTGACCTGGGACCTTCACCATTTAAGTTAGGTGACATTTGTTACGTTTTTAAATTTTCAAAGTATATATATTAGCAAAGGAATAACGAAGCGAAAAAGATGGAGGTGAAAATTCTTAAATGTAAATTGCAAAAGGATGGCAATTCCGATGTAACACAAATGGACACAACATGTCAAAAACAAAAAAAACAAAAATGGAACGTAACTAAAGCATAAACAGTGTGAACTTAACAAAACTGGAGGTATCTCGGGTTTCCTCAAGATCCACATTCAGAACATCAAATCCATTGCTGTAGTGAATGTAATAATTAGCGAAGTCCATTCTATAGCAGTAATGTTTATCGTTGTATGGGCTGACTGCTGTTGTTTTCATAAGACCTATGATGCTTGATAAATAAATTGCTCCTGAGACCTATGTTATGTTTCAAAGACCAATGATGTGCTCTTAAGACATTAATATGAATCTATGACCAAATGAAATGCTTCCTATACCTATATGATTTGCTACTTGTATCTATGATGTGCCGTTAAGACATATGATATGCTTGATTTGTTATTTTTGCCTTATTTTGCGACAAGATAATTTTTTCTTTTTTTTTCTAGTATTTGTGCGCAAATTTTAACAGCGTGAATGTAAACTTGACTCCGAAATTTTTAAACTTCCCTGGCTGTAATATTTTTGTTTCTTTACTATGAATATCGTTCCTAAAGATATGTGACGGTTGTCATTAATTTCATTGGTGTTTCAATCTAGCAAACCCCGGAGAAATGTAGTGTTAAATTAGGACTTTTTTTACTGGAACCAACAATATTAGAATCTACAAGCTATCTCAAGTGACAAGAAAATGCTTACTTTCTTGTGCACTTTAATTTTTTTTTCAATAGTCAGTACATTTTCTTTTGCTATGTTTCGCTTCTTTACTTTTTTACATTATGAGTTTGATTGTTCTAGAGATTTGGTATTCACCCTCAGAAACTGACTTACTCCTGACGATCACCCACAGAAATCTTCTTATACTGTATTTTTTGCTTAAATACCAAATTTAAACCTGTTATCACACTTGCAGTTCTTAAACAACATTTAGAGCTCTTAAAATAAAGCGAAGAAGCTTTCATAAGACATTGAAATAAGACATTTATTTCTTAAATAAGACTGGAAGTTCAAATTTTTGCTTACAGTCTTCACTTTTGTGAACGTTTCACACAAAAAGTGCAAATGATTTTTAACTAAAACTTATACAGGGAAAATCGTTATGACTTTCGCCATAGAATAAACGAAACCTCTTTGTAAACAATGCTATATGAACACTAATATAGTTGAAAGATTCTCACCTTGTCATTTCTGAAGCGGGTTTGTTTACATATTTTTGGAAATCACCCACAATTAAATTACTTATCTCGGGAATCACCTAAAATATTTTTCGAGCAGATTAGGCCCCGTGACAATGAATGCATATCATGAATGAGTGACCACGTTAAGTTAGTAAAGACTATACCGATTATCTTAGCCACATAAATTAACAGTATTTTCGGTATTTTGTTTTTATAATTATCAGTTGCGTCTTGAGTACACACCAATTCAATGCTTATAACTCCTTAGTTATGTTTACACCAAAATGGTGTCCCTAAACCCTCAGTCATACATGAACTATCACGTTAAAACTTTTACAAGCAGTTAGTATAGTTTGTATCAAAGGGATATGATGTGATTACGAAAACAGGTTGACACGTCGACAGACCGACAGTCAGACAGGTCGACAGGCAGACGAGATGACATTTAAAGTAAAAAAAGAAATCATGCAGATTTCCAACAGGATAACACACCGACTTACATGTTGACAGGCATACAGAAAGACACGCATTCATGATGAAGCAAAACAGCTAAAATCGAAGAGGGTTCTTGCTTGGTCAAAAAAAAACATTTTGGCAGCGAAAAATAAAAAAAAATCACTTAAAATAGGCGAGATAAGCTTTTACAAATATCGTATGTTACCGGGCCCTGTGTCTATATGTGAAAGCAAAGAGTCAACCTAAGCGTGGATTGATTGATGAGTGAGTGTTCAATACCAGTGAGCAATATTTAAGCTATCATCAAGACGAAAAACACGTTAATCAATTCAAAAAATAGTAAAAGAAAAACGGCATATAGGTGGAAGGGGCAACTGGGCAAAACAGAAAAGAGGAGAAATTGGTAGGGACAGGAAATTTAGATTTCTACACGACTCCCGACGAGTGTACTCTCTTAAAAATATACAGGGGATCTTTACACTGCATGGAGCATTGCGTTTCTCCAAACAGTTTGTCTAAAATGGTTCGTGTTAAGCTTTCCGTATTATGACCTGACTTCCCCGCATAGACAGAACATTCCCCTTTTCACTTCCTTAGGACGCGCCTGGAAGCTCTGAAGTCTAAGCTCCTGAAAACCGATTCAGGTGTCAGGGCATGATACCCGATTTATCATTTAGTGAAAGGGGAGGGAACTACACGCGATATTTCGACTTTTAGTTGTTTTATGTGCTCTTTGTTATCTGTTGATCTGCCGGAATGTGTGTCGATATATATTTGTTCGGCACAATAAAAGTATCTTTGGATTTAATATTATAAACATTGGCGTTATATTTCTTCCAAATGGGACAAATCTCATGATGAAATTGATATTCTGCCATATTTCTATGAAAGAGTGATTTTGGTTAGGGTTTTCATACAGGAGCGGAAGCCACACCAATGATTTTTGTTAGAGTTTGCGTCTTTTGGAATACTGTTCTAGCAGACAATTGATCTGTTGTCTGAGAATGTGATTATCTCGACAAAAGTCGAAAAAAGACTGAAGAAAATGAGTGAGGCGATTATTTGTGAATTAATATTTTAACATCGAACTTGACGGAAAAACGCATGTAGAAAATTACTTGGCCAATTAAAACCAACTTTGAAACAAACGTTTTTTCGTGGAACCCTATAAAAGATGAGTTTTTCAAATTTGAAAAACAAAGGAAATCGGTTAAATGTGAAGGAGACAACATCCCATCTCCAAGTTAAACGACACAAAACAAAGCATCTTGTACTTTATTAACGATGGTTGGCAGCGAGCAATATAGTTTGACATTTGGCCATATTGGAACACTTTCAGAGATCTTCCCTGAGACTACTGGGCCTACTGGAATCAGACTTGGCCACTATAGTCATTGGATGGTCCTTAAAAAAGGTAATTTTAAGCAAGATGGTCGCCAGTTTGAAATAAATACATTCCTTCACGAGTTTTTGCTGGATACTTTGGTATACTCGTCCCTTCTTTTTTGGATAAATTATCTGTACTTCCATGTTATTTGATTCTAATGCTGCTGATGAGAGGTTACTCCTTGAAACACGTGTACAGCATGACGAAATTCACTGGTTTTTCATGCAACTTGGGAATTGTTTTGTATTACACTATTTTTACATTTCGGTTCAAATTCATGGCTAAAAATCTTAGAAACTTTTAAGCAAAATATTTCAGCCACAAAATCTTAAATTCCTTACTGCAGAGTAAACTAGTTCGGATTAATCTATTATTTTGCTAGAATATTTTCCATTATCAATTATAGAAGTAACGGCCTGACAAACAATAATTTTGGGATTTAATTTTATAAATACGCATGCAATACTCATTATTTCAGGCGTTTTTCAATCTTAAGTTGATTAACTAGTTGCACACATCATAGGCTCCGTAAAAAGCAAGTCGAAACTGCATAAAACTTTCATTATCTTCTATTTTCAATTGAACCTTGTATCATTTGAATGTGTCCACTTCATGTCATATAGCCGTAACACTTTATGTCACCTAGCCATAACTCTTCATGTCACATAGTCATAACACTTTATGTAACCTAGCCGTAACTCTATGTCACGTAGCCGTAACACTTCATGTCATCTAGCATTTACACTTCATGTCAAATAGCCTTCTCACTTCATGTCTTCTAGCATTAACACTGCATGCCACCTAGCCGTAACACTTTATGTCACCTAGCCGTAACACTTCATGTCACATAAACTTCACACTTCATGTCACATAGCCTTAACACTTCATATCACATAGCCGTTACACTTTATGTCGCCTGGCCGTAAAACGTCATGTCACATAGCTTTAACACTTCATGTCACATAGCCTTAACACTTGAAGTCACATAGCTGTAAAATGAAACTTTATAACAAAATACCGAAGTTACTGTTAATTTATTTTCTGTATATGTGCATTTCGACAACTTATGTCTCATAAGTGCAGATCAAACCAAGACAGTCCATAAACCGAAAAACTTGTGAAAGCTGATAGAGAACAGATAACCAAAAGGACCTAAACAGAATAGCCAAAACGCAGCTGAGGAAAAATCAGGGAATTTGCAGTGCATGAATTATAAAATACCAAAGTAATTTTAAAATTAAGTTTATGCAAATGGCCATGTTTCTTCAGTGCACATCAAAAAAGACATTTGGAAAACCATAATCAGAAAAATAGCCGATAGAGAACAAATAACCAATATGATCTTAATAGAAAGCCTAAATTATCTAAGCACTTGTATTGCGCCACGGAGGTACTGGTTAGTTTTTAGCTAAAGTTTCAAACATTAATATTGCAAAATTCAAATAAAAATCGGTTTTGGTTCAGCACTGGAATGCTGACTACTTGGCTGATGAACACCCTCGGTGACTATGATTCCACCGACAGAGTGGAATTTAATAACACAGTACTGAAGTTGCTATAAATTTCTTTTTTACAGATCGGAATTTCGACAATACATCTCTCTTCAGCACAAATCAAATCAAAACTTTTGGAAGGCTGTAATTTCCAGCAGGATCTAAATGGAAAGCCAAAGTCAGCTAAAGACATAGCTTAGCAAGGGGGAGATACTCCTTGGTTTTCAACAAAATTTCAAAAAATTAAATACTAGTATTGCATTTTCCCAGTAGAAATAGGTTTTCGGGCCAGCACAGGAATACTGACTAATGGGTTGGTCAGTACTCACGAGGAGTTCCTGTCAACCAGCAAAGGCAACGACCCAGTGGTGAGAACAACAATAAATAACCTAAATTACTCTAAATTTCTTTTCTGTAGATGGAGTGCCGATGGCCCCTGTGCTAACATGCAAATCAAATCAAAACGTTTTAGAGACCATAAACCGAAAGATGTGTTGAAGTTAATAAATAAAAAAGCCATAATTAGCCAAAGACAGAGTACAGCGTGCTTTACGTGCGAGACATGCGACCGGAGCGTCTTCATTCTTTCCTTTTTTTAGATAGGAGTATAGTGGAAATAAGAAGACGTGCACTTTCTGGTATAATAGAAAGATTATCTGAGTCTAACACCGGTGAAAAGGCAAGATCAAGAAATCTCAGACACCCAAGGGTAAGATTTCAATATTTCTCTGACGAGGCTTGCCGAGTCAGAGAACCATTGAAATCTTACCCAAGGGTGTCTGAGATTTCTAAATCTTGCATTTTCAGCGGTGTTTGATTTATTTTCTCACTTTTGTAATCACGAACTACGATTTATTTACCACCAAGCCGTACTTGACATCCGACGTTCCTAAGCGACGTCAATGACGTCTGAATACGTTGCTTGGTAATTCTGTCTTGTACCTGGGGGTACAAGACAAGGAAATCTCACACCGCTAAAAATAGGAACTGTTCTTTCTCACCCTACCTGTAGTGCTTTCTATGTAGCCAATGCCTGGGTGAGATTTTTCCGTCTCACCCACCCATTTTCCGTCTCACCCAACCGCCTGGGTGAGAACACCTACACGATCTTTTTCCCGCGGTTTTTGTTTCCGCTTGACATTGCACTAGTATTCTGTTTTTTTCTTTTTAGATAAGTACATTTTCCAACAACGTCGACTTTTAAAACGTTCTTTAACTCTTGACACATATTACATGTGCCAGATAATTCTGAAAATAACGTTATAATCAACATTCAAAAATCCCGCTCGAATCTTTTGACGTCATAAAAAGGGACGTAACTCCCTTAAGTAAACAAAAGTCAGGAAGGTCAAATTTCAAATCAACGATTTCAGATCATTTCAGTGTATAAGTAAACACAAATGAAAAGCCAGAGTTAGCCAAGTAAATTATTGTGTAATGTATTATGTTTTGAATTATTTAGTGTCAACAGGAATCCAACGTATCCTCGTCAGAGACAACCTTAATCTTGCCCTTGGGTGTGAGAGATGTCCTTGTCTCGCACACCCACCCCAACTAGGACATATTTTTTTTTAATTCATGGTTTGTTTAATTTTTACCAGTCAGTCTTCACGGCGTTCCACATGGCAAAAACCGCTAAACAGCTATGCTTTGACAAAACGTCAGTTTAAAACTGCGAACTTAATTCCATCAACGAACTCCTGATAAAAAAATATACAAGTTTCATGCTAGGTTTTCCACATTACTCACAAAAACTCAAAAAAATATTGATGAAATCTTATTCGAAGCCCAATTAACATTTTTTTTTGTATTTTCAATATGATGACAACACGATTATCACTGGACTCATTATCTTAGCTTCATAAAATGTCGTGAACATTGGTTTTATACTTAATCTAAAATATCTCACAAAATTCTTTTTTGCACGTATTGCAATTAAAGATCATCTCGCCAAGGTATATATGGCATGAAAAACTTCAAGTATAGATTAGATATTTTGGGTTGC
This sequence comes from Modiolus philippinarum, assembly GCA_002080025.1. Lineage (NCBI taxonomy): Eukaryota > Metazoa > Mollusca > Bivalvia > Mytilida > Modiolidae > Modiolus > Modiolus philippinarum. Next base: position 83,500 of record MJUU01022989.1, read on the forward strand.
ATTTTTCATCGATGCCTGTAACTGCTACTTTTCGTTGGTGAACCCCTTCAAATTTTAATATAAACATATTGTTTTTTTATTAGCTCACCTGGCTATGCCAGGGTGAGCTTTTGCCATCACTCGGCCTCCGTCGTCCGTCGTCCGTCCGTCCGTCGTCCGTCGTAAACTTTTTTAAAAAATCTTCTCCTCTGAAACTACTGGGCCAATTTAAACCAAACTTGGCCTGGATCATCACCAGGGTATGTACTTTTAAAATTGTATCCGAGGAGTCTGAAAACCAAACAATATGGCTGCTGTTACTAAAAATAATTCATAGAGGTAAATTGCTGTTTTTGGCAAATAACTTTAAAACCGTTGCAGATATCAAAAATCTGACATGGAGAAAAATTGTTCAGAATGCCGAGATCTATCTGCTCTGCAATTTTGAAGAAAATCGGAAAACCTGTCTGAGAGTAATAGCCCTTTTTCCGTAAATTTCCGTAAATGTTCAGCATATCAAGATCTACATACTCTGAAATTTTGAAAAAATCCAACGGCCTGTGTATGATTTATTGGCCGTTTTTCACCATTTTTTTTCCCAATGCCATATGGTTATGGGTTATTTCCCTTTAAATTCTGTGTTCAAATCTTCTTTGGTTAACTTTTCTCTTTTAAGCTGTAGAGAAATCCCTACTATCACTTCATTTAAAAAATTATTTCTTCCATAATTTAGAGAAAAAACAGTGTTTTGTGCAAATTTCTGCAATTTTTTGCAAAAATACTTTCTTAATCTTTACCTTATTTCATGTTGTAATGATTTTCCTATATAAACATATTGCGTATATTGCTGGGACTCTAGTGTGTAATCACTATGACCTCTGCTGACATGAATGTTGAATTAGTTTATCAGCTTCATCGACTGCTTAATGTTAAAAATATTAGTAAAAAAATTAAAAATATTAGTAAAAAAACCTTTAGTGAGCAGTTGATGAATAAACATTGAAAACCACTGAATGGATTTGAACAGAACTTGGCATTAATGATGCTTATGAGGTGCTGACTATAATATATATATATGTATTGTGACTTTTATTTCTAAATGTCATCCAACATGGCCATCTGCGGGGAACTTAATTTATTACTCGACTGTATGGAAAGAGAAAACAAAGATTTTTTTATCAGAAACAACTTGGCTAGTCACAATGTATCTTAGATGGTCCCCTTCAAAACAGATGTCCTTCAAGTCTGCACCTTATGCAAATTGGCTACCAATGGGAAACATAGTTTAATATCGGAGTACATTCAAAGATCTTCTTCTTTAAAACCATTTGGCCAGTTGGAAATGAACTTTGGCACAATACTTAATTTTCTTTAAAATTGTGTCCTGCAGATCCATCCCTTATCCAAGATGGCATGCAATAGGGAAAATAGTTAAATTAAAGTTGGATCATATAACAAAAATGTTTATTTACATAGTTTTAAAATGAGACCCTTTAGTTTAACATATAAGTTGATTTGAAGTTATGTATTGGCCATGGTCCAGGTGAGCGATACAGGCTCTTGAGAGCCTCTTGAATATATATATATATATATATATATATATGGAGTTGGTAAAACAATTCCCCGTGGTAGAGATGTATGCTCTTTATTTTTCTTAGATATGGTGTACTTGTACATGAGATAATATCTCATGTGTACACTTTGTTCAATTACTATCATCTAAATTTATGCAAATTCTAAACCAGATGGATTAAATCCCACCATCGTAGTTTTGTCCTTAGCTATATTTGATATTACTGATAATTCGGATTTCGTTTGGTTTTATGCATTTTAACATTTTTTGATATTATGGATTTCCTTTGTTTGGGTTCTAGTGCTGCTGATGAGGAATAAATTTCCGAAATGGCCATACAGCTCATTTAAATTGTTGCAGTTGGAGTCAACATATGTGTTATGGTCTCATGTTCATTTACTCCATATCCTTTCGTCAAATTTTTAATACAGGGGTTTGTCTTTTATTGCAGTGTGGAGTTGGTAAAACAATTCCCCGTGGTAGAGATGTATGCTCTTTATTTTTCTTAGATATGGTGTACTTGTACATGAGATAATATCTCATGTGTACACTTTGTTCAATTACTATCATCTAAATTTATGTAAATTCTAAACCCGAAGGATTAAATCCCACCATTATAGTTTTGTCCTTAGCTATATTTGATATTACTGATAATTCGGATTTCGTTTGGTTTTATGCATTTTAGCATTTTTTGATATTATGGATTTCCTTTGTTTGGGTTTCTAGTACTGCTGATGAGTAATAAATTTCCGAAATGGCCATACAGCTCATTTAAATTGTTGCAGTTGGAGTCAACATATGTGTTATGGTCTCATGTTCATTTACTCCATATCCTTTCGTAAAATATATATATATAATGTGAATATAAGCCAAAAACAATTTTGAAAAACAACAATTAAAGTCTAATTCCATTGCTTATCTTTTCCATGTATTGCTAAAGATTTTGTTTCATGTGCTTTACATAATATCCTTTCGTTGCTTGATTAAAAAAATGACTAGACTGCTTTCTGTATTTCAGTAATTAGAATATCGAAAATTTGAATTATATCGACGGATCTAAATAAATACACTTTCAACAATATCATTATGAGATAAAAGGCGATAACAGGAAACATCAACTATGGCTGAAAATTACCGTCAATCTTTTTTTGCCCATTTTGTGTACTAGAACAAGTTTTTTTAACCACAGATTCCATTATATTAATGTTATTGCAAAGCCTTTTTCTAATTTGCCACTTTTTACATGTTTAAAGAACTACTCCCCGTCTTGATAGGTTGTCATTTTATGTTCGTTCTAGCACGTTAGTTTTCACCACAGACTCATCGCATTTCATTTAGGATAACTAATACGTTAAGATAGTCTTTTTTGGCGTCTTTTGTATATCTGCATGCCAGGACTTAATTATAAATGGGGGTAATAACAAAATTATAGACAAGAGTTGTCAAGAGCCGAATTCCACGAGACAAAAAAGAGATATCAGGTTCAAACCACCGGAAAATTGTCGACCGCAATGGTCCTGACTTGGTAGAGGCATTTCAAAAGAAATGGTGGGTTGAACCGGCTTTATGACATGCCAAACCTCACCTTCCATTGCGGTAGTGTCCGGTAGCAACTCAACAGTAATTGCTATTGAAAGATCGGAGACAGTAGAAAGAACTGACAATTAAGTAAAAAAAGAATCTTGAATCAAAGTTCGGGCCCACACTCAAAATTTTTCCACAAGGGAATGATAACTATTGAAAACTTTTTTAATGATCGTATGAAACGGAATTTTATGAAGCTTTGATTAATAAGGCGTTCACGGAGACAACTATGTCTAATGAGAAAGGCTGTATAATTTGTGCTCGCTCTCGCGTAACATATCAAGTGTGACAAATACACTCCGTAAGCAGGAGAAGCTGGAATATTACTGTCCATGTTAGGGAAATTAATAATTAAGTTGCGGAGGGTATAATTTTTTTACCCGTCTGTCCGTCAGTGCTGTTCTTGTCACTGCAACTCCTCTGTAACCGCTTGACAGATTGCTTTCATATTTAGTAGGATTGTTGGTCATGATGTGTAGATGTGCATGCTATACCGCCATATTGATTGGATAATTTTTGTGGGAGTTATGGGACTTAGACTATTTTCAGTTAAAATACCAAAGCATCATCTTGTCACTGCAACTCCTCTGAAATTGCTGAATGGATTGTTTTCATGTTTGGTAGGAGTGTTGGTCATGGTGTGTACATGTGCATACTTTACTGCCTTATTGATCGGATTATTTTTATGGGAGTTATTGGACTTAGACTATTTTCAGCTAAAACAGCAAGTATCATCTTGTCACTGCAATTCCTCTGAAACCGCATGACCCGCCGTGGGTCTCTGCTTTTACCCGCAAAATTGATCAAGTGAGATTGTCGTGCATGTCTGTTTATTGGTTTGTGTCAATCAACTCAAGTAGCATTCTGACAGGTAAACAAGTTAATTAGACTGTGTGACTAGGGCAATAATTAGGACAGGTGTTGTTTATATAGTAATCAGTATTAATCTGGCAATGATTACAAAGAATCTGCACAATCTTTTCTGATACGAAAATGTTTTTAAATACCGCTAATTACCTCCCTTGAATAATGTTCCATTTTTAAAAAAATGGCCCAAAGATTTTGATGTTGACACAAATAAATACCCCAAATTATTGAAATGTCTACATTTTAGTTTTTGTCTTAAGTAGTATCTTGGATATCTTCTCCACAGATTTTGTTTTCATGAAGTTAAAAATAAATGATTATAGCTTTTTAATCAATTACATATTGCCTTTGCAACAGAATATTATTCTCAGCATATTATTTGAATGAAATTCCAATGGAACAATATCAAATTAGAGAATCACTGTTCAGCATGGTGAAATACACAATAGAACACAACAATACAACATCAGTTCCAGAGTAGTATATGGGAACAGTTCGCTTATTATTTGAGGTGGTGGATCGTGGTGGATCACCGGAAGTGATGTAGACCGGAAGTCACGTGAGTGGAAGCGGAAGTCACGTGACCGGAACACGAAGTGTTTTGACTGCGCATGCGCAACCGGAAGTGGCCCTTTTTGAAGCCCTAATCGGCCATTTTAACCGGAAATGACGTGTTGGAACAACACGTGACCCCGCAAGGCTGTTGTATGACCTTACTACAGTGTACATGCGCGACCGGAAATGGGCGTAGCTCCATGTTGTAACCGGAAGTAGGTGTGTATCTACTGTAAGTAGCCATTTTGATAGGAAATGACGTGTTGGAACAACACGTGACCCCGCAGGGGTCACAGTTGACCTTAGTCCATGACGCATGCGCGACCGGAAGTTGGGAAAGCCCCTGTTGTTAACCGGCAGTAGGTGTGTATCTACTGTAAGTAGCCATATTGACCGGAAATGTTGGGTTGAAAGAGTGCATGACCCCGTTGGGGTGTTGTGTGATCTTACTGTAGTGTACATGCGCGACCGGAAGTGGACGTAGCCCCAGATGTAAACCGGAAGTAGTATTTATCTACTGTTGGTAGCCATGTAAACCGGAAATGACGTGTTGAAAGAGTGCAAAGCCCACAGGGGCCTCGTATGACCTTACTACAATGTACATGCGCGACCGGAAGTGGGCGTAGCCCCAGGTATAGACCGGAAGTGGGGAATAGTCGGAACGACTCGTGCGTGGCCATTCGGATGTTTTCGGAAGTTGTTTGTTGATCTGTGGGTGTCTTCTATCAGGTCGGCGTTCGTCAAATGGACATAACTCTTGGGAATACCCATGGTTTTTGGGGTGTCTTCTATCAGGTCCGCGTTCGTCGCGGCCATTCAAAGGGTTGTTAAGCACAATGTTGGTTGCTAGGTGTCTTCTGTCGCGTCCGCGTTCATCAAGGGGGAAATAACTCTTGCTAGTTATTTTCCCGCCATTTTTAAATTCTGTTGATTTCACCCGACACTTAGGCGAGATAACTCGTGATTTACTAACGATTTGATATTTATGTTCACCAGTATTTAATACGACTCACGAGTACGTTTTTGTCAGTGCTCGCGTGCTCATTTTACTTTTCGGCGGCGGCGGCGGCGGCGGC
>MJUU01022998.1:5327-22721 GCA_002080025.1 Modiolus philippinarum
ATTTTGAAAATGGCGGCCGAAAAAAATTTTTTGGCCCCAGATTTGTAATCAGGACCATGAGAGCTACCTGGAAACCAAATTTGGTGGAAATCCGATAACTTTGAGAAATTTGCATATTTAGGGGTCAAAAACGCGTAACCGGGGTCGCGACCTAAAAAATTTTTTTTGCGTGATTAATCATGCTGAGGATGAATCGAACATTTTCCCCCATTCAAAATTTGATATTGGTTACAGTTTCTGAGGAGATCTTCTAACAAGATAAATCGTATCCGGGGAGATAACTCCGTTACTAAAAATAGACCGATATGCTTGCGTCAGTTTTGAGGTCCCGCAGTAATGTCGATTCATCACACCAAGAGTCGAAATGATATGTCACGTAGTTTTTTTACAGCAGTGCGACGGAAGAAAAAGAATAAAAAAAATAATAATCCGAAGAATAACAATAAGGTCTTTCACTGTGGTGAAAGACCTTAATTAAAAGGTCAATTGTTCAGAGAACAATTGCAAGGTCTTTCACCAGTTTTCACCATGATTTCAGGAAGTCACTACCGGTTGGTTATTGCATTTATTTCCTTTTCTCACGTACATTTGATCACCTTTTTTTACTGTTGTAAAGATTTTACGGAAAAAAACCCCTAAAAATTGGCTATGACCTTGACCTCTGACCTTGATGACCTTTGACCTTGTGCTCAAATTGAAGGTCTCTTCCTACTGATTAATTTGATATGTTACTTGACTATACTATCTGTAACGGTTTAAAAGTTATATGTAAATAATCCTTTCCTGAAACGCGTCAAGAGCAATAACTCTTTAGAGAGTCACCGGAGAGTTTCGGTCCAAATGAAACAAATAGAGCCCTTGACATGTTGAACATTTTTGCTGATATAGTTTTTCAGCTATCTATTATAGTTTCTGAGTTTATCCCCTAACAAGGTCAAAGGTCAAGGTCAAAGGTCACCAATGACCTTCAACCTGGTACTCAAATTGAAGGTCTTTTCACACTGATCACTTTAAACATATATGTTTACTATATTATCTGTAAGCGTTTAAAAGTTATTCGCGAAAAACCGATTTACCGAAACGCGTCAAGGGCTATAACTAAAAAACGGTTCATCGCAGAATTTCGCACCTATTGAATAAAATGGAGATAATAATGAGAGGAGTATTTTTCCAATATAATGTTTTCAGAAATTTTTTATCGTTTCCGAGATATCGTGATAACAAAATTTCGAATGGCCGCCATTTTGAAAATGGGGGACGAAAAAAAAATTGACCCTGGATTTGTAATCAGGACCATGAAAGCTACCTGGAAACCAAATTTTGTGAAAATCCGATAACTTTTATAAATTTGCATATTTAGGGGTCAAAAACGCGTAACCGGGGTCGCGACTCCAAATTTTTTTTCGCATGACAAATCATCCTAAGGATGATTGAAATATTTTCCCCACCTCAGATTTTTTGTATCGGTTACGGTTTCTGAGCTTATCCCCTAACAAGATAAACCGTGTTCGGGGAGATAACTCCGTTACTAAAAATAGTTCAATATGCTTGCGTCGGTTTTGAGGTCCCGAAGCAATGTCGACTTATCATACTAAGTATCGAAAAGATAAGTCGCGTAGTTTTGAGGCTTGAGTGCGGCGGAAGAAAAAGAATAATAATAATAATAATAATAATTAAAAGGTCAATTGTTCAGAGAACAATTGCAAGGTCTTTCACCAGTTTTCATCATGAATACATGTCTGAGTTTGATTTGATGTCTATTTGAGTCAAAAATGTGATGTAAACAAAAGTTTTGAACTTAACCAGTCTTTTGCTCAATGGATTCTGAGGACTATTACGAAAATAAGCTTGTTGCTAGGGACATGAAAGTCACTTCCGGTTGGCAATGTCATTTGTTTCCTCTTTACAACATTACAAATATTTTTGCCTATGGTTGCTAAGGTCTTTATGGCAAAAAGCGTTGTTGCTAAGGACCTTGACCTTTGACCTTGACCCTATTTTCTCAGTTATATTTAAGTGAACATTTTTTGTTCTTATAGTTTCTTTGTATCTTACAAAGTTTTTGAGATATAAGCAAAAAAACCGAAAATCGGACCCCGAAAAACAGTTTTTGGGACCTAGGTCCAAACCCAGTGGTCCAATTATTTTGGACCCAATGTACCAAATGTTGATCTTAATAAGACTTACTTTTTCTCAAATACATTTAATCAGCTATCTATTACGGTTTCCGAGTTAAAGAGATAACCAGGTCTAAGGTCATCAGTGACCTTGATCGATGACCTTTGACCTTGACATTTTCAAATGGCCATATATGACTTATGAACAATGGTGAAGGTTTCAGGTCTCTACGACTTATCGTTTGGGAGTATTAAGCATTAACGGAAACTCAAAATCTTTCAAAGGGCAATAACTCATATAAAAAGTCGTCGAATCTCTTCGGACCAAATGTAACAAAGTTGCGTCTCGTGACATTGAACATTTTTCCCATTACATGTCTTCAGCCATCTATTACGGTTTACGAGTGAAAGCGATAACAAGGTCAAAGGTCATCGGTGACCTTGACCGGTGGCCTTTGACCTTGACATTTTCAGATGGCCATATTTGACTTATGAACAATGGTGAGGGTTTCAGGTCTCTACGACTAACGGTTTCTTAGAAAAAAAATTTTACGGAAACTCAAAAACTTCAAAGGGCAATAACTCAAAAAATACCATACCGCACGGTTTCGGTCAAAATGTAACAAAGTTGCGTAATGATCTACGGAACATTTTTCCCAATACACTTAATCAGCTATCTTTTACGGTTTCCGAGTTTTAGCGATAACAAGATTTTTGGTTCCGGGGCAGATAACTCCGTTACTAAAAATAGATCAATATGCTTGACTCAGTTTTAAGATCCCACACTGATGTCAATTTAATCACCTTAAGTATCGAAATGATATGTCGCGTAGTTTTTCAGCTTGAGTTGCGGCGGAAGAAAAAGCAATAAAAATAATAATAATTAAAAGGTCAATTGTTCAGAGAACAATTGCAAGGTCTTTCACCAGTTTTCACCATGATAACATGTTTGAGTTTTGATTTTTTTGTCTATTTCGGTCAAAAATGTGCAGACAACAATGAGACACACTTTTTCTCCAATACAGTTGACCACCTATCTCTTATAGTTTACGAGTTTAAGCGATAGCAAGGCCCAAGGTGATCGGTCACCTTGATCGATGACCTTTAACCTTCACATTTTTAGATGACATATATCACCTATGAACAATGGTGAAGATTTCAGGTCTCTACGACTTATCCTTTGGGAGTATTTAGCATTAACGGAAACCCATAATCTTTCAAAGGGCACTGACTCATATTAAGAGCCGTAAAATCTTTTCGCACTAAATGTAACAAAGTTGCGTCTCGTAAATGTGAACATTTTTCTCATTACATTTGATCAGCTATCTATTACGGTTTCCGAGTTTATTTGATAACAAGGTCAAAGGTCACGGTCGAAGGTCAGCGATGACCTTCAACCTGGTACTCAAATTGAAGCTCTCTTCACCCTGATCATTTTAAATATATTTGTTTACTATATTATCTGTAAGCGTTTAAAAGTTATTCGCAAAAAACAATTTACTGAAACGCGTCAAGGGCTATAACTCAAAAACGGTTAGTCGCAGAGTTTTCCTTCAAATGTATCAAATGTAGATCTCACTGAGAAGAGTATTTTTGCTTCACAATGTTTTCATAATTTTTTTATCATTTCCAAGATGTCGCAATAACAAATTTTCAAATCGCGGCCATTTTGAAAATGGCGGACGAAATTTTTTTTTTGACCATATAGAAATGTAGATCTTCATGAGAGGAGTATTTTTGCAACATAATGTTTTCATAAATTTTTTATTGTTTCCGAGATATCCCGATAACAAAATTTCGAATGGTGGCCATTTTTAAAATGGCGGATGAAATTTTTTTTTTTACCAACCAGAAATGTAGATCTTCACGAGAGGAGTATTTCTGCAACACAATGTTTTCAACAATTTTTTATCGTTTCCGTGATATCGCGATAACAAAATTTCGAATGGCGGCCATTTTGAAAATGGCGGACGAAAATTTTTTTTTGACGAACTAGAAATGTAGATCTTCATGAGAGGAGTATTTTTGCAACACAATGTTTTCATCAATTTTTTATCGTTTCCGAGTTATAGTGATAACAAAATTTCGAATAGCGGCCATTTTAAAAATGGCTGATGAAATTTTTTTTTGACCAACCAGAAATGTAGATCTTTATGAGAAGAGTATTTTTGCAACACAATGTTTTCATAAATTTTTTATCGTTTTCGAGATATCGCGATAACAAAATTTCGAATGGCGGCCATTTTCAAAATGGCGGACGAAAATTTTTTTTTGGCCAACCAGAAATGTAGATCCTCATGAGAGGAGTATTTTTGAAACACAATGTTTTCATAAATTTTTTATCGTTTCCGAGATATCGCGATAACAAATTTTCGAATGGCGGCCATTTTGAAAATGGCGGACGAAATTTTTTTTTGACCAACCATAAATGAAGATCTTAATAAGAGGAGTATTTTTGCTTCACAATGTTTTCATAAATTTTTTATCGTTTCCGAGATATTGCGATAACAAAATTTCGAAAGGCGGCCATTTTGAAAATGGCGGAATAAAAATTTTTTTGACCCCAGATTTGTTATTAGGACCATGAGAGCTACCTTAAAACCAAATTTGGTGGAAATCCGATGACTTTTAGAAATTTGCATATTTAGGGGTCAAAAACGTGTAACCGGGGTCGCGACCCAAAAAATTTTTTTTTCCGTGATAAATCATCGTTGCGATATAACAAACATTTTCCCCTATTCAGAATTTTGATATCGGTTACGGTTTCTTTGCAAACATGATAACAAGGTTTTCGGTCTTCGGGCAGATAACTCTGTTACTAAAAATAGATTGGTTTCACAGGGTGACTGGCTTCGACAGGCCACTAAGCCGATTAATACCACCAAATATCGAATTGATATGTCCCGACACTTTTTCGCGAAGTGCGGCAGAAAAAAAAAGAATAATAATAATAATCAGAAGAAATACAGTAAGGTCTTTCACATGTGGTGAAAGACCTTAATAATAATAATAATTCGAAGAATTACAGTAAGGTCTTTCACATGTGGTGAAAGACCTTAATAATCAGAAGAAATACAATAAGGTCTTTCACTTGTGGTGAAAGACCTTAATAATAATCAGAAGAAATACAATAAGGTCTTTCACTTGTGGTGAAAGCCCTTAATAATAAGAAACGCAACAAAAACGATAAGTCTGGGAGACTTAAGAATAAGAAACGAAACAAAAACAATAAGTCTCCCAACTTCGTTTGGGAGACTAAAAAAAAAAAGAAACGCAACAAAAACAATAAGTCTCCCAACTTCGTTTGGGAGACTAAATAATAATAACAAAGAATAAAAAGAAGAAACAATACAATAACAATATCTCGCCCCCGACTACGTCTGGGGCGACATAATAATAAGAAACGCAACTAAAACAAAAAGTCTCCCAACTTCGTTTGGGAGACTAAATAAACAAACAAAAGTAGTTGTCGGTGGCAGTTGCTCTTGAGTTGCTAACTACCGCATCGGAATTGGAGGTTTGGCGCTTATTTTGAAATGCTTGTACCAAGTCAGGACCATTGAAGTCTTAAATTTTTCCGTTGTCTTTTTTTATCTGTTTTGTGTTTTTGCCTATTCGACTTCGGTAATTTTGTTATCGCCAACATGTTTGTATTGATTGTTTACTTGACTGAGTTTTTCGTGAATGGTTAGTGAAAATTAAGTATGAGGCATACTTAACTTAAACACATAACGACCTAAACTGAACAACGGAGTACAAAATTCGTTTTGCAATACTCTTATTTCAAAGCATTTATATGACCATCAACCGAAATATGTGTTAAAGCTGACAGAATACAAAATAACCAATGGCATCTAAAAGAAAGGCCAAAATAAACTAAGGACAGCCTATTCAGGAGGAAGATACTCATTAGTTTCAAACATAATTTTTCAAAAATTAGATATTGCCAATTTCTAAATAAAACTGGTTTCTGGGTCAGCACTGAACATGTCGAAGATATCACCACTGTGTTGGTAAATATCTTTGGGGACTAACAGACAACCAGCGGAGGCATCGTCCCAGTGGACATGAATAACAAAATGTTTACCTCCTGAATATGTTCAGTCATTGTTTAATTCGTCCTTTCAGAAATGCAATTGAGTCACTTCATCATAAGAAATAAATATGAAATATTGGTTTCACAAGTGTGAACAGACATTTTAAGCTAAATTTCACGTAATCCCGGATTTTTCAATACCAATTTTCATTTTACCCTAGATTGTCTCATTGACAATGTCACTTGTGCCGTACACGGCTTAGAAATTGCTTACCCTTTCGAAATTTCTGAAGTCACTCTAGGTTTGTCTTAGAGTTTACGATTTTAGTGTCCGAGTTTTTAGTTTTGTATTTGTTATATCTTTGCGTGTTCTTTTCGTGTATTATGTCTTGTCTTATGTTTTGAATCCCCCCATTTCATTATTTTTGCATAGATATTGGTTTGCCAATGTATATTAAAGAGAATATGTAACCTCCTTGTATCATAAGTGATATCACAGAGCTAAAATTTGTACAAATACGATTGATTATAAACACGACGAAAGTGTCATAAATCTGCCAGAGTACAATAAATATAAAGGTTTACACCCCATGAAATAGGTTTGTTTGATACAATGACCTCATCTCCAGTTGTCACTTCTGGGACAATGTCTACATACGTTATGCCCATAAACAACTATTGTCATATTCAGAACAGGAGTTTTTTTTCTGTATGAGAAATGCAGATCATGCTCATCTTTTCGGACGACATGCTTAAGGAGAGCCACGGTGGCATTTTTTCTTCTCTTTGCGTTGCCTTTGTTTAGTCATTTCATTCATATCATGCCATTGTATCGTCATGTTACTGGCTCTTTGTCTCGACTTGAATTTCCATAATGTTGCTTGAGTATTTATTTGGCAGTGTTTATACACAGAAATAGTCTCACTTTTTCTCATGATGAATTTTCAGGAAAGGCCAACAAAACAATTTACCCGATTATAGATATTTTTCATCACAACCATTTATTGGATTCCACAGACTTTATCTTTAACGGTCATTTCTATTCGATCAGCATCACTTATTTATGGTAACGCATAGTCCGTACAACTAAGAAATCAATGTGAATAAAATACGTCGAGTTAATTATTTATTAATTTTTTTAACAAAAATCTTGGTTACAGTAGAATAGATATAAAAAAAGTAAATATCACTAATAATGTATATTAAAACGTTTATCACAATCTTTTCAGTACTTGATGTATCAAATTAGAATAATCCATCATCACTATTGTTCTTCCTTCAAGGTTCGAAATATGGGTTTTTTTTCTGTGACTTTGGATATAACTCGTTTAAGAAAACCCTTTTTTTCAAACAACAAATAAAAGATTTTTTTATAATATACATAAATAAAGAGCTACGCCGAGCGCAGCATGATACGATCGCAACATGTCGACCCCTGAAATTTGAACAAATGTAATATAAAGTGAGTGTGGACATATTAAAGAGCTTAACACAATAAGGAGCTTGACCCAGTTATTAGCTGGACACAAAATAGGTAAAATAAAAATTAGCCTTCCGATTCTTCTTTGAACCCTATATTTCCGGAACGGTAAAAGCTACGCCAATTCCATGGACATATTACTGAAAGCTTATATCAAGAGGAATCCAAAGAAAAAAAAACAATGAAATCCGATGAAAAATAAAGATTTTAGGTTATCTGCAAATAGGCAGTTTTGGCAACTTTGACCCCTTATAGCTCGGATACGGTCAGAGATACACCAAATCCGTTTGTATGCCACTGAAAGCTTATATCAAGAGGAATCCAAGGAAAAATCAAGACGAAATCAGATGAAAAATAAAAAGTTAAGGTAATCTACAAACTTGCAGATTTGGCCCCTTTGACCCCTTATAGCTCGGAAACGAAAAGAGATACATCATATCCGTTGCACATAAATGAAAGCTTATCTCAAAAGGAATCCAAATAAAAAAATCCCAACAAAATCTACAAACTTGCAGTTTTGGCCCCTTTGACCCCTTATAGCTCGGAAACGGTAAGAGCTACGTCAAATCTGTTGACATACAACCGAAAGCTATTACTAAGAGGAATCCAAAGAAAAAAACTGTCAAAATCCGATGAAAAATGAAATTTTAGCTAATCTGAAAATTTGTAATTTTGGCTCCGTTCGGCCCCTCATATCTAGGAAAGGAAACAAGTTGCCAAAAATCTAATAGTAGAGCGCTGTGTTAATTTTTCACAAGGAATTCATTGAAAAAAAAAACCGCATCAAAATCGGACAAAAAATTTTAAAAAATTGGATTCGCCCCTTTTGGGCCCAATTTATCTCGGGAACGGTACATACTAAGTGAATTCTGTTGCATTCTACTGATTGGAAATTTCCACAGGAGCACACTGAAAGAAACCTCATCAAAATCCGATCAATAATAAAGATTCTAGAGACAAATATGTGAAAACACCAAATTTCAACCTTTTTTGGCCTCTTTTTCAAAAACGGGGGGAGGGGGGGTGGGATGGGGTGGCAGGAACTTAAAATTAATTACGCTTGTGCCAAGAAACATCATACTAAAATTTGATAATGATCCGTCCGCTAGAACCAAAGCCGACGCGGACGTCAACTCCATACCATTATACGACCGTAAAAGTTTTGCAGTCGTATAAAAATCAATGATTTTAACAACAAACAATGATAAATTAAGATAATAAACAGTTTGTTAATGTCTAGCAATGTTAGAGTGTATGAATTATTAAATCAATGACAAATAAGTGTAATAACAAAACTAAAAACAAAATCGAAAGTTAAAATTAGAGTTTGTAAAAAAGATTGAACATCAATCTGCACCTAAAAAGTAAAAAACAGTAAAATGACGAATGTGCGGGAATGGTAATTGTAAAAACATACATTCTGAGATATATTTAGAGACTGTCATTTCTTTAAGATTAACCTCAAACTCATAAAACATCCATTTATTTACATTTTGTATGACTTTTTTAATCATACAATTGATGTTGTTTTATTTCAGCCCACTTTTTTTCAATTATTTCTGTCATTTACTATCTACACATGATTTATTCATTTTATTTATCTTGTCATCTCATGTTTTCTTCCTATTTTAACTGTTCCTCTAACGATAAGAAATTAAGAAATGCGCTACTTTGAAATTCAGAATCTTCAAAAATGAATAGTGTAAAAAGGCAATTACGTTTTATTGAATATCACTTCTGACGAACAAAAATAAATGAAGCAAATATCATAACAGCTGTGACAATTAAATGTATCAAATCAGAACAAACAATTTATTATGTTTTAATGAGATATATATTAAAAATACCATAATATGTATGTGATTATATTTTAAATAATTTATTTTGTAATCGAATACAAACTTCCCGAATGCAAAAGCTTTACATTACTATTTTGCTTATCAAATGGTATTAAGTAAATGTATTTATGATCTTAATGATAACACAAATATAACACTATACATTAAACCATTACTTTGAATATACATGTATCAAATGGTTTTTTGGCTTTCTTTTTAATAAAATATCGCATGAAACATACAAATTTACCAGATATTTGGTCTGTTTTTATTTTTCCAGGAACGAATACGCAACAGTTAACACCAATCAAGCCAAATTTTCCGTATAAATAGAGCAACTGTATAATTATGATTACTACCTTTTCTTCTTTTCACTATAAACTTGATTGTTTTAAAAATCCCGCAATAAAATCTTTCTAATGTCAATATAAAAAGAAATTCCAGAAAATAATGTTGAGAATCCATTTACTTTAAAACGGGAAAAATTGTGTAATCGACGAAAGTGCGAAGACTTATTTTTTTTTATTTGATTCACAACAAAATGATCGAGAATATGCCTAGCCTAATTATTCAAATATCTTAATATAATTTAATAAATAGTAATAATTACAAGTTGCCTAATTGTAGATGAGATATAACGAAAAAAATCATTTTTAAGGCAAAACTGTAGATTGGAACTAATCTGACCCTGTAATAAAAAAAAATGTACAAATATCATTATATTTAAAAGAAAAATAAGACCCCCCAAAAAACCACCCAATGATGGTGATAGGACTTGAATATTATTCATACAAGACTGAGAAATATCTGTAGCTCCCTGAATGCAGACCTGTGCAGAGTTAATCTAAAACCAAATCCTCATTGTAATTGTGGACACCATTTTGAACTTTGATTACGTTATTTTCTGACCAGCCTTGTCATAACACCTACCATAATAAAATTCAGTTATATTTATCCTCAACCCTACGTTACTGTATTGATAATCCACTTAGAAATAGTCTTAAACCTGATATACATAATTCATAAGAGAAGACCACCCAAAATCTTGTATTGTCTATTTGCAAGGTTATTTTTTGAAGAAAAAAAACACGCGTACAAATCAACGTAGTCAGATAAAATATAATTTACACTTCATTGATATCTGGTTGGTAATTGGTTAAGGGGTGATTGTTGTCGTTGGCCTATTTTCTGTCGACTCACGATTAAACATGAAATAAGTTCTGATGCCAGATTCTTTTCTCAGACTTTTAATTCTGTTTCTACTGTATAAGTAACAGTTTTTAAGTTTACTGCCACAATCACTGTAGGTGAATGCAACACAATGGACATCTTTTAAACAAAACGATTGGCATAATTCCATGGAGCTTAAGCAATTTTCGGTGTGTTTAGACCCTCTTTCATTTCCGATTATATTAGTGTTGGCAAAACCTAACTTACTTGCAATTTTTGTTACAAAAATAATGCTCTGCCATTCATCACCGGCATCCGTGAACTCGGCATACAGACTAAAAAATTTTTCTGCATACATAAAACAAACTTGCCGATCCTCAGTACAAGTCTTGCAGAATGTTATAGCTTCACAATCTGCATCTTGTACACAAAAATCAATGCATTCAGCAAAGGAGAGAGCGTTTGATTTATAATGATTAAAAAGTCTTGTTTTTGTCAAAATAAGTCCTGGGGTAAGACTTTCGCATGAATCAAGCTGTCCGTCTTCTTTAAGAAATGTGCAGTATTCATATTTATATTGTTCTATATTCATGGCTATTTTTGTATAGTTAACATTCAGAGTTCCCATGAATTTTTCAGAAAATAGATTTTCAATAGAGACAAGTCTATACTCCATTGGAACGGGGCTTTCCTTAACAGTTGAGGCCCAAGTCAGAGCGTCACCATTTTCTGGTGGAGGTGCCCCTATTGTTATTGTTTTTGTTTCAACTTTTTGCGAAAATTCATTTGCTGCTGCTTTTTGCGAAGAGGACATTGAAAAACCCCCACCAACACTGAACAATCCCGAATAACTGGCTTGTGCTTCAACATTCACGCCTTTAGAACGTTCCGATTGATATGTATTAGAACTCATTTTGTGTTCGTATGTATATCTTGAACCGAATGTGACATAGGACATAAAATGCGTACCATATGTATCAAAAAAATCTATGTAAACATCTTTCGTCTCGGCACTATTCAACTTATCTATCCATTTCAAAAATGTATCACTAAAACGAGGCGGGTTATCAGCCACGAGTTTACTGAAGTAGTAAACACACTTAGCAGTTGACAATATGAAAACCGATTCACCGCTTGCTATTTCGGAGGACGCTTCTTTGTAGCCAGTGCTAGCAGAGAACCTAACACCCCAGCCCCCACCGTGCACGTTTGCAGAAACAGATAAAGATTTTGAAAATTCATACTTAGTTTGCACAGTTTTTGACAAGAATGATGTAACGCAAGAAACATCTGAAACAATAATCAATCCATGGGGAACAGTATAACGACAATCAGCTGTTTGATCAGCTTTAGCATAATCTGCAATAAAAATTGGAAGCGTAAATCCAGGATCGTGTCCAACAGCAAGAGGATATCCCTTCAATACATTGTACCCAAAAAGTGCGTAGTCTACATCTGGAAATGCTTGCTTGAAGGACGACCCTTGGCAATCTTGTAGTCTATAGTCATTTCGCAATCCTATAATTACAAAAATATAAATCAATAGTTTGCCTTTTGATAATGCTAATGAGAAGTTATTGAGGGTTTTGCGTTAAGTGTTATAATTCATTTTGACTTTAAAGTGTGTGTAAATTATAAATCTTGCATATTTTGTCTACTTTAAGGTACTTTTTATTTCATATTTTATCAAAACATGGTCGGAGTCTAGTTAATGATATAAAAAAAAACCAAACAGTTACAAAATAAACAACAAATCGACAAAACAATTCATAGATCAATCTACAATATACCTACGGTGAAAAGAAATATTCTATGAGACAATTATGATAAAATCATGTCGTAGTATTAGATTCATCCTACTTATTTATAAAAAAGGCAATAATATATAAGAAGTTGTTTAAACATAACAAATGGCTCAAGTACAAGGAATGTTAGCATACTGACATTTGAGTCGCATTCTATATTTTACAATTGTAACTATTGGAAATTTAATGGACGTGTACACATGAACTCCCTAAAGAGTCAGCCTATAGGGTAACGTCTTCTGCTATGAATGAATCATACAATCAGCTCGTTGATGACGTTTCCGAGAATATGAAATGTAAAGCACAATTTAAGTCCTTATTGCATTAAACCGGTTATTTCCTACAAATAATACTATGAATGGAAAAATACGTGACTTGCTAGTTGATTGTTTTGAATTGTTCTTTTTCTATAACAATGAAAGGAACTGTGCTATTACTTACCAACATTGATGGAATGCTGGTCTGCATTTCCCCCAAGTAAGGCATGTAGCAATCCCGATGATTTGGGGTTATTTAAAAGTCGCTGTTGTTCTAACATGCTTTCTGTCATTGCATCACTACAAGTGATTTTTTTAAAATCATACATAGCATAAAGCAGATTTGTATATACATTAATGCAATAATAAATTCAATTGTTTGACGCGCTGGCTATCCGAGTATACTTTTTTTGCCCTTCCCATAAATATATGCTCTTTAAGAAACGATTTGGGTACTAACCTGCTATATAACATACTATTATATTTTTATTCACATTTCTTAATGTTTTATCCATTTTTATATTTTGCAACGAAATGCTGAGACTCAGGAATGATTTGCACCATAAATTTCTAGTTTATGAATATGTGAACCTCTATCATAAAATATTTGGACAATGCAATATCTGGCTTGTTGGTTAAAACTCACATTGATAAGATATCAATGAGTTGCCTATATTTGGAGTTACCGTTTTTCCTCTTTTTATTTGCATTGATCAAGATAAATATAGCCGAAATGCAAACTGAACGATGTCCGCAACACATCAATTATACGTTAGTCATTTTCGGATAAATAACACTAATTTTCGGGTATAATAATTACTTGGCTTATATGTCGACAATACTTCTCTAAGTAGTGACCCTTAAGTGCTTTTCCATGTCAAAATACCTCTTTTACAGATAAACATTGTAATGGAATAGAAAAGAGAAATCTTGTTTATTTCCTTACCTTGAACTAATTGATTTGTGTAACAGATACACATTGCTGCTGAATAATACAATAAACATCAACACTATCACTACAGCTTTCCAAGAACATCCTTTAGCCAGTCTTTTAGTTCTCTAAAAAAGAAGTTTAAGTAATAAGTACTTTAGAGAAAGGAGAGGTTTGGGTACCCCTTAACCGGTTTAACCCTAGAACTGGCATTTGCTAGTACCGGTACCAAACCCGGCTATCCCGAGTTCCTATAATTTTTTTATGTTTGTCTCATATAATCATTATTGTTTTTTGTGAAGTTCGCTTGCAAATTGTGACATGTGATTGTAGTTCCCGGGCATTGTAGTTGTTTGCTGCTGTATAATACTTATTATATAATATAATTATATAATTAGAACTAGGGAAACTCGATATTTTTGGCTAAAATGACCGTTGTAAATATCAGCTGTAATGTGTCCGAATATTATTCGCATGTTTCATTGGTATTGTAAACAGATATTTTGTCTGATTCGTCGTATTAAAATATGACATATTAAACGCATTACTTTTTGATTTTTGTTTAATTAATCTTCGTGCTGGACATAATTTTTTTTCAAAACACGATTCTTGTAAATTATCAACAAGAAGATTTTGCGTCCCCAGAAAAATGAATGTATATAAAATACATAAAATGTGTTTATATTTCAAAATCTGAAGAAACAGGTAGTAGAATTATTCCATTATATTTAAAATGGCCTCAAAAGGCAAGGAGAAACACAATTTTATTTCTTCTTTATCAGCTTTTACAAATGTTGATTTATGGTCTTCCTAATGTTTGATTTAATCTACATCTACAGATCTACATTTACAGTAAGTTTGGTATTTAATTTTTCATAAATTTTCATGCTCAGGCCAATTGGAAACAAATGAAAAAGTGTTTCTCTATAATCCTTATGGCAGACTGAACATGAAATACGACTCTACTTTACAACAGAAAATACCTCATTCGTTTTCCATCCAACTGACTGTTCTGAACATTTATCACTTGCAACCTTTTGCATATTTTCTATAGGGATGTCTCCACTTCGTTGCTCACATTTAGTTGCCATTGTCTAAAATTTGAATCTTGTATATTGACTGATTGATGATTGTTGATGAGTTCAAAGGTATTTATACTTTTAAAGAGATCTCTGAAACAGCTAAATATTAAAATATGTATATGTAAAGATATAAATCTCTGGAACAGCTAAATATTAATATATATATATATACAAACGAATAAAGTAACTATAACAACACTAAAGAATATAAAAAAATATATAAACAAGATGTTAACAGTGTTATATTTCAGATTTGAAATAAGATGTATAATTCAGTCTATTGCTGTTACAAAATTTTTGTAACAGCAATAGACTGAATTATACATCTTATTTCAGTAAATGTGTCTGATGAAGGGAAACGGATTCCTGAAGTATAACACAGTTAACATCTTGTTTATATATTTTTTTATATTCTTTAGTGTTGTTATAGTTATGAATGAAGGAGACGAAACATCACCCGTTCTAAATTTGTCTAGAACACCTCTCACAAAGGATGAAGAATCTCTTCTATCTAAAGGACTTGGCTTTTGTCCAACGCCAAGCCGACTAAATGCTAATACTCTAAGAGAAGACATGCGCTCTTTCTTTAGACGGTTGCGCTTAAAAGAATATTTTTCAAGTAAGCAGGAATAGGATGAAGTCTTCGATCATTCCGATTGGGACACAGACTCAGAAAAATTCAACATATTCAGAAAAAAGAGTACCTGGACACCCAAGTGCAGTAAGTCCAAGGCCTTGGAAGCATATATCGAAGCTGTTCATGATGAAGTGGAACGCCAACTACCACACCAAAGTACCCCCGTTTCTAATATATCGAAATGTGAGCAGAAAGCATTGCGCAACCTTGAAAACAGAGAAGACATTGTTATTAAAAAAGCAGACAAGGGGTCAACAGTAGTCGTTATGAACACCGACGACTACGTTGGCGAAGCCAACCGCTAGCTTTCTAAGCCCGCCTTTTAGAAAAAGTTAAAAACTGACCCGACTAAGAAGTATGCTGACGAAATCGCATCAACACTTCGCTCCATGCTTGAGAATAAAGAACTCGATAAGGAAACTTTTGATGGTCTTCTCCCTGCTAATTCTAGAGCCGGCTTGTTCTACTTGTTACCAAAAATTCACAAGGAAGGGATCCCAGGGCGTCCTATCGTAAACTGTATTGGTCACCCAACTGAAAAAATCTCCCATTATTTGGATCTCCAACTTCAACCCTTTGTTGAATCTCTCCCTACCTTTGTCAAAGACACCACCGATTATATTAACAAAACCACGTCCCAAAATCTTCCAACCCAAACATTCTTAGTGACTCTAGATGTGACATCCTTGTATACTAATATTCCACATGAAGAGGGAATCGAAGCCTGTCGCAAAGTATGGGATACTAGAACTGTTCAATCACCATCTACGGAGTCTTTAGTTAATCTGTTGAGTCTCGTGTTAAAAAGTAACAACTTTGTATTTAGCAACGAGCATTTCCTTCAAGTTAATGGGACTGCTATGGGTACGCGTGTAGCCCCATCTTATGCCAACATATTCATGGGCGATCTTGAAAAGCGTATGCTCCAGGGAGCACCTTACAAGCCGTACAGTTGGCTCCGTTTCATTGATGACATCGAGATGAAATGGACAGATACTAAACCCCATCTTGATGAATTCATCGAATTTATAAACAAGTTTCACCCATCTATTAAATTTACCGTTAATGTGTCAGAAATTTCCAACGCATTTCTCGATACGACTTCAACACTAGTCGACGGAAAAATAAGCTTTGACTTGCATACTAAACCGACCGACACACATGCGTATCTGCTACCCAGCAGTTGTCATCCTAGACATTGTATTAATGCGATCCCGTATAGGCTCTCCACCCGCCTACGTCGGATCTGCTCGGATGACCAAACATTTAACAAGAGGAGCAGAGATCTTAAAGAGCAATTAGTCAACAGAGGTTACAAAGCACACAAAGTGCAAAAAACAATTGATAGTGTTGCTATTTTAGAAAGAAAACAGTTATTGCAATACAGAGATAAAAAGAATAAAAACTCACGCATCCCCTTCGTTACAACTTTCCATCCACGACTCCCAGATCTGTCGGCCATTACGCGGGACTGCATGAAAGCTCTTCATGTATCACCTAAAATGAAATCCCTTTTTCCTGAATCCCCACTTGTTTCATTCCGACGACCCAAGAACTTGAAGGACATGCTCGTACAAGCAAAACTCAAATCACCAGAAATACGACAATTTAAGACCTTTCTAGATAAACGTTGCCTTCTTTGCATATACAGTGCCACAACATCAACTTTCGAAAGCTCAGCAACTTGGGAAACTTACAAAATTTTCGGAAATATATCCTGTAAATCTGAAAATACTATATATGATAACATGCTCCGTATGTATATTGGTGAAACAAAGAACTCCATCAATCTTCGCATCAATTTACATCGCAATCACATACAGAAAAAAGAACAATCACAGGCTACAGCGATCCATTTTAACACCACTGGACATAGCTGGACTGACATGCAGGTTGTGGCCATTGACCAAAATAGATCTTGGAACGAGATCCAAACACAGGCAAAAGAACGAGTTTGGATGCAAAAACTTAAATCTAGCATGAACATAAAAGCTTAGAGAACCAAAGCCTAAATTTCCCGCCCCTACCCATTTTGTAATTT